>CAJQZJ010033935.1:1368561-1408584 GCA_907164525.1 Lophiomys imhausi
AAGAAGAAGAAGAAGAAGAAGAAGAAGAAGAAGAAGAAGAAGAAGAAAAGAAAAGAAAAGCTGAGACTGGACCTAGTAGATGTAGATGATAGGCAACTTTGTAGTCATACAGATCTCTTAGCAAGAGGGAGGGGTGGTCTCAATAATGGACTTTGTTATATTTTAGTGGGATACTTTAACTGAGCTACCATGTCAGGCTCCAAAACAAGAGGAAGTTCTTAGCCCTCATGTGACTGATGAACTGAGGGGGGGGGGGTTAATGTGTGAGGGCTCCCCACACAGGAGGAGAAGAATAGACAGGAGAGGGAGTAGAGGGTGGGAGCATGTGACTGGGAGGGAAGGAAGGAGGGAGTCGCAATCATGATGTAACTTGAATTAATAGACGAATGGAAAAAATAAAAATAAAAGAAAGAATAAGCTCTTGCTCAATCTTAGATAGCCAAAAAGACAGAACTTGAAACCAAGACTAGAAAATTTTTTATGATAATGCATACTTCTATGGGACAAGAAAAAAATAAACAAGGTTATGAGGAAAATACAGTAATATGCAATCTATACCTTAAAACTTCCATTGGTCTATAGTATTAAATTCTCCTCCAGAAAATGTGTATATTTTACAATGTCAGTAATCAGTGTGAGGTGCAGTATGGGACAGCAACTGTCCTCCAGGTGATGGTGCCTTATCCCAGACTGCTGCATCTGGGTCTCCCCTATAGCAATGTATGCTTTCTGTGATTCTCTCTGGCAGAAAAAAGAGTGGCCAAGTCCTGGAATACTTGTATTGATAAATGATACACATTACTTCTGTTTAGGATTCATTATGCAAAGTAAGCCCTGTTGGTCAGTCATAACATAAAGGTAGTAGACAAGTGCAATTGTTCCTGTATGTTGCAAAGTAGACACAAGCTGACAATTGATAAACATAGGTGTCTCGTTCAGTAACCTCCCAGGGATTCTTGGATGAACCTTTTATCTTTGCCAGGTTCCACAAATGAGAGTTAAGAAGAAAAACCAAAGTCTGAAGAGTAATTCTTGGTTGTGATAATAAACATGAATTCATTCATGAGTGTTTTACCCACTCTAAAAATACTCTCTGAATTATAGAAAAAAAAAGAAAACAAGAAGAACCACAGACAAACTATTGAATTTAAGTCATATCATCAAGGATGGAGGGAGGCAACATGCTCATGAGTTACAGAACTGAATCAGAGACAAGAGCAGAAAAGTTTTGGGGATAGAGAAATGATGTGTAACAACTTGAATATGGGAAGCAGCTTGGAATTCTGATGTATTTGAGAGAATTTATATCATGGAATATTGAAGAAGATGAGGGGAAAGTTGAGTTGCAGGGATGCATACAATAGTAAGGGTAAAACAATGGGTACAACAACTTCAGGACTCATCACAGCATTTACATAGAGGTCATAATTTTCCTATTGTTTTCAGAAAAGGACTGAGAATGTGAAGGGACTTGATTTGAGTCATTCATGCCCATGGTCATATTCCTGTAACAGTTATCTGGGAACCAATGCTCCAATCAACCTTGCTGAGACTCCCCAGTGTAACTATAATAATAGACTCTTCCTATCTATACCCCTTTCTCATCTCTCTCCTTTCATGAGCTTCCAGATGTGCCTGCACACCCTAATCTTTCTGATCTCCTTGAACATTTATTCTGAAATATTTCTTGGGGCCTGTGTTCCAGAGAGGCTTGAGGTAACATTATGAATCACCTCAAAAAATGAGAACTAGCAAACAAGAAGTAATATTTGCACATCCCTTTATCTGACTTGAGCTTCTCAACTACAGATTTCTGGGTCTGACTCACAGAAATTAGAGATTCTGTGAACTTGGATTCAGGTTTGTAAGTTCATGTTTCTATCAAATTTCTTGTGACTAGCTATGTTATGGGAGTTAGATCAGTATAAATTAGATTTAGTGAATATCTAGGGGCTTCTGATACAGTCTCTTAAAAGGGGGCATGAAGATTAGTCTGCCATCTGTGGGCACTTGGCATGGCAGTATATGTAATAAACATGGGATTTATGGCTTGGCATTGTTTTCAGCTGCTAATAGCCTTATGAATTGGGTGGAGCCCAGATTAGGCTGAAGCCAGGTGAAACCAGGAGTAACCCTATTTAAAGACAAAGTGGGTGGAGCCACGCTAGAGATGACAACAAGATACCAATGGGCTTGTATCATCTGGGGGAGCCAATACTGGTGGACTGAAAATCGGATCTCAAACAGCTGAAAAAAAAAGTCAGGACTCCCTGAGGCAGAAAGAATTTGGTGAGCAGAGAAGGCCACAGCAAGGCAGCAAAAAAAAAAAAAAAAAAAAAAAAAAAAAAAAAAAAAAAAAAAAAAAATCAAGGACTAAACCCTGTGGCACAGCTTTTCCCCTGAGGGGTTCAACCAGTTCAAACAGTGGCCCTAGTAGAACTGCATCCAGCCCCAAGAATGGTGGCAGAGCAGTTGAGTGGCTAATACAAACTGACCAAGTTAGTCTATGGACAGCTGAGGCTCTAGAGAGAAGAAGGACTCAAGCATCATTTTAAATGAAGCTGCCATAGCAATGCCATAGCCAATTTACCCTAAAGATCCTATGTCTGAGGTGTTCATGAAGAAAGACTTCTGACCAAGTGTCCTAAAGGATCTACTCCTGAGGTGTTCCTGATGACTGAGGACCTGCCCCAGAAACTGTATCCTTCTAAAAGGTTAGGGTAATTGTTACATAATAGGCATTTATAGTGATTAATAGGGTTAGTTGTTAGATATTAGGGGGTTATAGTTATTCTTAGGGTAGTTGTTAGGTAATAAGTGTTTATATTTGTTATAAGTGCTTATAGTTATTAATAAACATATTTGCTATTAAAAGTTTCAACTTTTAATAGAATATAGTAGAAAAAAACACAATTTTTTACTGTGTTGCTAGGTGAGTTTGGATGGACCTGGCATATCAGAGGTGTTTAGGTAATGGTACTTACCTGTCATAAAGAGACTACAGCCTAAGATCACACAGAAAATTTTTGGTAAAAGAGGGTACAGATCAAAGGACCACTATTGCATTACAAGCTATTCAGATGTGTGAGCCCAGAGTTGAGCTTACATGTAAGTAAGGGCAGGAAACACAGCAAGTCAGCTCTGCTATATGAGGTGCTTGGATAATGCTGGCTGGGTAGCTGGCATGTGGGATCTCAGGCAGCTAGCCTTAAGTATGAGCTTGCGGTCAGGCAGCAGGAGTGTAATCTCTGCAATTAAAAAACTAATGGCTTTTAAATGGAACTGCTTCTTAAACTGGGAAAAGCCAAGTTACCCCCAGGTTATAATATAAGATGAAGAAAGAGGAAAGTGGGGCTTTTAAGTTCTATCCAAGAGCATTAATTTTACATCATCTGAACTCTGCTTTTCTTCCAGTCCACAGGCAATGTCTTCTCTGAAAGATGAATTAGCAGTTACATGGATTCTCTTTCCACACCCAGCCCCATCTCCTGAACCTTCAGTGTATCATCAGACATTTAAAAAATGATGAATTCACTAGATAAATGTAGGACTGACAATATCAAGACAGGTGTAACACTGCAAAGGAAGTTCCAGGGTACACATTGAACTCTTCAATTCTAGTTCCAATTATGTCTCTTACTAGTTTCACAGTCTCTCATTGGTCATATGTCAGCTTTCTGCCTCTTGATCTACAAAACATTACAGAGGATTAAAAGTTATGTCAGATAATAACAATAGCAGAAGGTGAACTCTAGCGCTGACCATTTCTCAGGCATTTTTCCAATAGCTTTGCATAAACAAGCTTTTTCAATATTGACAACAAACCTATTTGTTCATTCCAATTTTACAGATGAGAAAACTTATGTGGTAGAGTTGTTTAGATGACTAACAGGCACACAGATGGTGAGCATCAGACCCTCACAGTCTGCTTCTAATCCTGGCCTGTAAGCATCTGGTATTGGGGCCTCCAGAGAGCCCACCTTTACCAGATTAGGGTTCAAAAACAGAAGAGCTAGACCCTTTTACTTGTAGGTTTCTTCCTTAGGAAAAACAACATTCACCAGAAAGGTAATGTAGAGTGAAGTGACCTAGAAGAGACTTCAGTAGTTTAGGGGGAGTGGTCTGAGACTGCCTGGCACATTAGAGGTTATATCCTATCCCTGAACATTAGGCAGGGATTGGATGAGTATAGGAAGAGGAGGGAGACATCTCTAACAATAGGTAAGCAAATGCACAAAGTTACAATACATACAAAGTACAAATTAGAAAGCATTGTGAGTGAGATACCATCCCTGCTGTACAACCACCTGTGTTCTTAGCACACTACACCATTCTCTACATTTAAGTTCCAGCACCATCGATTCTCAACTCTTTGAAGCTCAACCTTCACCCAACACAGGTTTTGCTATTATATCTGTCATCAATTATCTCAATAAACTCAAGTCAGAAATCATATCTGTACCAAAATAAGCCTGGACGTAGTGAGCACTGAGTGGTCATTAGAAGAGTTTGGATGTGAATGAGATACAGAAAGAGATGTTGGATGACTTTGAGGACAGGAGAAGAAAAACCTCAGATAGTTTGTATTCTCTGAACTTTTCTCCTTGGTGCAGATTTAAGATCAGAAACAGAGTGACAGATAATTCTGTTCTCCAGTGGTTTCTTGGCTCTGGATAAGTAAGAGGTGATGGTTTTGATGATGTTGATAATAGTGATGGCCTAATGTTATATTTTGGAAAATTTTCCTTTAAGATTCTGTTCCTTGAATAGAAAATTATTTTTTAATATATATTTATTACTTCAGGTTACATCTCCAGCACAGTGTCCTCTTTCCGCCCCTCCCAGTTCCACTCTCCCACCCTCTACCCCCATCACTTCCATCCCATTCCTCTGGAGTGGAGTATCCCTACATAACAGTACCCTGCCCCAGTTCAGTAGTCATATGAGGGCCAAGAGCCTCCTCATACACTGGGGGCCTACAAGGCAGCACCACTAGGGAAACGTGTCTCATTGACAGGAAACATTATTTAATTCTTGTTTCTCCTTCACCATCACCTTCTCACATTCAGGTTTTAGAAAAATACCTTATATACAGTAAGTTTAAAACAGAATGCTAGAGATAATTTTACAATGTCCAGGTGTAGTAAATTATAGGTAGAATCACCTAATTTAACATTGCCAGGAAAGGTGGCTTTTGTACATTATCAGGTAGCTATTTCAGCATTCCTAACACTTTGAAATGCAAAAATTCTCTATAACAAATTAACTACCCTCAGTTACCTTAGAGAGATAGGAAATGGGGAGGAGGGAAGATGGATGATACATTTAGCAGCCAACGGTGTCCACAGTATTCTCTGTAAAAAGTAAAAATAGATAGAATTCATGATAAATGATGATATTATACCACACCATAATCATCTCTACAACAAATTATCCCACCACCACATATACAAAGATATCTCTACATTGGCCACTTCTACTTCAGGCCATCAATAGTAACTGCAACACAACATTCTCTTACACACACACACACACACACACACACACACACACACACACATTCAAACAAGGAGAACAGTGCTAGAAGTTGTTCTAGTTCTAGAGTTTGTCAAGAAACTTAGCAGGTATTCTAGTCTATTATCAGCTAAACTTGAAAGATAAGTCAAAGGATAATTAGTCAGAAATAATTGCTGAGAAGATAAGCCTTCCTCACTGGAAAAATAAGAATCTGAATTTACAAGGACAGCAAAACTTTCAGAGTATAATTGATCAGATCTTTAAACGTGTCTTGAGTACCCAAGGGTTAACACTATAGATTGCAAGAAATCCCCCTTTCTCTCAGATACAGCATGTGGCTTCTACAAACAAGATAACCTGGAGTTTGATTTCAGTCTCTCATATTTTATAGCTCCATTTTATAGGCACCCAAGAAAATCTGCTTCTCATTTGATAAACTAAGAAAACTTCCCTTAACCTTGCCCCTACCATATTGGGCAATTTTGGCTCCTGTGACCAAACAGTGAAGACAAAATCCCTTATTGGGAAAACAATATGGCTTCAGGTCTCTAAAACCTAGGACAATTAGTATGATGGTTTGAATGAGAATGCTCCACTTTTCATAAGTTCATATTTCAAAGCTTAGTCTCCAGTTGGTGGACATTTTGGAAAATATTAGTTGGTGTGGCCTTATTAAAGAAGGTATGTCTCTAGGGGTGGGCTTTGAGGTTTCAAAAGCCCACACAAAGCACACTTTACTCTTTCTGCCTCTTGGTTTTGAGTCAGATGTAAGCTTAGCATCTGCTCAGGTGCCTGATGCCATGCTCTCTGCCACAATGATCATGGACTCACCCTCTGAAACTGTCAGCAAGTCCACAGTAGAACACTGCAACTTGATTCTGAGCTTACAGTGTCAGAGACAGAAATCATGCAACAGTCAATCTTGAGTTTCCATCTGGGAAAAAAATTACTTCTAAGCCCATTTCCCCTTTCTTGCATTTTTAGGACTGATATCTTCATGTCTTTTTTGGTATCAGTCAAGATCTGCTTTCAGCACCTTGAAGCCACCCACATTCCACATACTAGGGCCTACATCAACTACAAGACAAGACTAATGTACCCAGTACATTTTGTAATGACTACAGTGTCACCATCTGTTTACATGTGTGTCCTTCTAGGGTTTAGTTACATATTTAGACTCCTGGCTTAAAAAACAAAACAAAACAAAACAAAAACAGTTTTTGAAATGGACAGGGTGCTTCTCCCAAATTTCTCCACATGGGTTGTGCACAACTGGGTTTTCTCCACCAGATGTCTTGAGCAAGTTGATTTATGAAACTTGTACAGTGAATGTCTTCTCATACTAGTTTCTCACACTTGTACTACTAGACACATTGAAAGGCAAACATAGGATGTCTGATACAGGCTAAAGAGGAAACTGTGGTCCAGAATAGTTAAAAACAATGTCAGAAAATACATAATAGGTAAGATTCAGAAACAGCATTGTTTGACTCTGAGACCCAAGGGTATCTATTTCTTCCTAAAGACATAAAATCAACTGCCTCTCTCTTTTTGAGAATAAGAAAGTGATTCATCACATCCTGCCAACCTACTAATCAACTCTAAAACTCCTCTTAAGGTCATATTAAAAAAAAAAAAGAAAAGAAAAAATGGCTAAGAAAACCCTAGCCATTTTTTCTTTATGCTTTTGATTTCACTAAATTAACATTGGTGGTCTGCACATTATCACTTTTGAGTCATACAAAATGAAAAAACTCAAACTATGACATGAAAGCAGAAACAGCAACAATAAAAAAAGCAATAACAACCAAGAAAAAAGTTACCTGGCTTTAGTTATATAAGTGACAGGGCCAGGCCATGTCTGTATGTATGTCAGCCCACACATGTTCCATCTGATGCTTCTGACGTTGACTTATTTCCATCTTTTTTCAAAGTTCTATATAATTCTCCTCCGTTGGGAGAGTTGTAATTTTTCATGCAAACAGAGTTCACCTGGCCAGCTTCTCCATCTCAGGCCATACTAATTGCCTGCACACTGATTCCCTGGCCTCTAGGTTGAGCACACCCTCCTGACAAGCCCCTGCAGAATTTCTCTCTCAGACATCAGAAGGCCAGAACAGATTCCACAGGAATATTAGCCCATGTTGTAAAAGAGAAGGAGGCTTTGTTGCTGCAGAATGGAAATTGTTCTATGAAACACCATCCTAGCACACGGTGGTTTCATTCTCTGCATTCTGGCTCCTTCTGCCTTATTCTAACCCTGTGCCTGCCAAAACCTCCAGTCTACTGGGACTACAAGAAGGGAAAGGGTTCCATTAGTCAGCAGTGGGACTCAGGGATTGGCATTTTTAATGGATTTTATTTTCTTGGTGACTCATATCTAGCCAAATGGTACCACTGCGATAATCAACTAGCCATTTTACCAAGACACCTGGGGCCCAAGAGGATCTTAGTTTTATTTTGTATCCAAGATACCTATCATTAATAAATGTTGAGTCCAAGTACAATAATGTCATTGCAACAAGTAATAACACTTGTAATTATGCTACAGGTAATCACACTCACAAGCTCACAGATAACTGTTAGGAATCTGCCATAAATCAGATGCATTTCAGATAATCTAGTCCATTGGGTGACAGTGACCTCACTATGAAAGTGTCTACAAGACCTCTGTGCACATGAAATTTCTAATATTCAGTAAGGTTCACAACCCAAGTACTGAAAATACCCAGAGGGTTTGGATCTTGTGTGCTGTGTTGTTCAGGGGAAAGGAACAGCACACATATAGATGAAAGTTAATATTGTGTTCCAGTGGAGGTCCATAGCAGTTAGACTAGTATAATAGAAAAGACACTGGACCACATGATACCAAGATGGTGATGATGTATTATAAGTGAAACATTATGATAAAAGTTGGCGAAGATGGTTTAGTGGGTAAGAATATTTACTTTGAAAGCATAAGGACATGAGTTCAAATCCTCAACATTCACATAAAAAACTAGAAATAGTTGTAAATACCTGTAGCTCAGACCTCAGGAGTTCACTATCCAGCCAGTTTAGTTAAAATAGAATTTTCAGTTTAGTGAAAGACCTTGTCTCAAGGCAATAAGGCAGACAGTAAGAGAAAAACTGTCAAGGTCCTGCTTTCATCCCTGCATGTGTATACAAGAGTACATACACCCATACATTCACATGATTACACTGCAGACACACTAAACACACAATACATACAACAGACATACATACACACAATTTAATTCTGACAACCTATAATTTTGTTAAAAAATAACTAATATTTTTTAGCTATCACAAAGAATCAGTTGAAAATCATTGAACTCAAATTTTAGGAGAAGAACAAAATGTAATTTGTTCTATGTACTTCTCCATATTTTGACTCACAAAGGCTATGTGCTGATATTTCTAAAGTCATTCTCTCGAAAGTTTATAAATGTTATCAGCACCATATGGTTGGAGTGGCAAATGAGTGAGATAACATGTCAAACAAATGCATTGTATAAATTATAGAAAAGACAGAAGGTGCAAAGAAGGACATTAAAATGACCTTTAATTCTGATATCTGCTATAACAATTGTTAACATTTTAGTGTATGTATTTTCCTTTCTCCTTTTTACTTAGAATTTCTTGAATATTCTCTCTTTTTCTCTGTCTCTGACTCTGTCTCTCTTGTCTATGTCTGTCTGTTTGTCTCTCTGTCTCCCCCTTGGTTGTAGTTTTTCATTTAACTCCATTTTGGGAGTTGGTAGTCTTTTTTTGAATATTTTTCTACCATATGAATTAGTAACTACGTAAGTTAGGATTCTGGTTGTGTATTTAATGTTTGGTTTGGTGCTGTTGGTTTGGAAGTGATTTAACAGAGATGGGTCATGTCCTCATAGAATTTGGTGCTAAATAGGAGTGGCTGTCACATGAGTAAATGTAAATAGATAAATTTCATAAAAGTAGTGAGGTTGACATTGTGTATCCATGAGAGCATGTACAGATAGATCCATTGAAAGACCAGGTGTTCAGGGGAACATTATTATTACTGCATTTGAGGGAAGATATCTCTCAAAAGGTATGTGCAAGTCCTATCATAGCTTATGACTGTGATCTTACTTAGAAATGGGATCTTTGAAGGTGTCATTAGACTAATGACCTCCTAGATTTGCTGAGTGCTCTACATCCAATAATGAGTGTCTTCATTGGAGAAAAGAAGTAGCCATATCAATTCCAGAGGCACAGAGAACAAATTTGCATAAACTAGAAGGAGAACTGGAGTTATGAAGCCCCAAGACATGGAGCAAGTGTTGCCACATCCTCTAAAAGCCAAGTCATAAATGGATCAAATTATCCAGGAACCTTCAAGGGAAACCAATACTACTCATATCTTGATATTAGATTTCAGTACTCCATCCCTGAATTGTGAGACAAGAATTTTTTGTTGTGTTAAGCTTCCCAGTTTGTGGTAGGTTTATATGCAATACTAAGTCGATAGAGGACTTTCCTGGGGGAACGTTCTGTTTTTGAGCATGCGAAGAGTTGGAGCAATCCACTGAGGAGGTATTTTAGGAGTAGGACCAGCAGACTTAGAAAATATATGGTGGGATAATGTGGGTAGAGATGAAGATCTCAGTGAAAACTGATAGAGTTTGAAGAGTAGGGAATGAATGGACATCAGAAAAGTATCTGGACCAGCATCAAATTCACCTCCTAGAAATCATAAGATTTTTTTTCCAGATAGTTTAATTTTATTTTCTTTCTTTTTTAAAAATTTATTTATTTGTTGCTTCAGGTTACATCTCCATCATATTGTCCTCTTTTCCCCCTTCCCAGCCCCTCCCTCCCACCCTCTACCCCCTAACCCTTCCATCCCACTACTCTGGAGTGGAGAAGATTTTAACTAAAGAGCTATGAGAAGCCACTGAAAGTCTTTAAGAGGGGAGGAGGTGGGGAGACAGCAATATGTAGGACTGGCTGTGATCAAATGTGAGTGGGTGAGTCAGGCCTAGGGAATCAGTGATAGTACTGAGCTCTGTGCTAACCAATTATGAAAACTGTATCGTTTACTCTTACAGCAAACTTGAGTGACAAGAATTGCTATTGCACCCATTTTATAAGTGAGAAAACTAAGGCATGTAGATCATAATCAACTTTCCAAGTCTTCCATTGCTGGTAGGTGGTAGAGCTAAGGGTTAAATTCATGAAACCCAGTCTCTAAAGAAATTCTTTTGACTTGTGTGCATGTGTGCATAGGTATGTGCATGTGTGTGGGTATGTGTTAATATTCACCATGATATCTATCTTTCTAATATATAGTTCACAATGTGTTGCTATTAACTACAGGCAGAGTATTATATACATGATCCTTAGAACTTACCTTGCACAACAGAAACTCATTCGCAATGAACCCATGTCCCAGTTCTTCATTTTCTCTCTCTCCCCATTCCTGGCAACCACTATTCTACTCTTTGCATTTGAATTTGACACTTATAGTTCTTTTACATAAGTGAAATCACAGAACATTTGTACTTCTGTAGCTGGTTTATTTCATCTAGTCTGAATGCCCTCCATATTTATCCATGTTCTTGAAACTACAAGAATCTCTTCATAAGGCTGAATACTGATTAGTTGTATTCATAAAATACATCTTTATCCAATTCATCATTTGTTGACATTTCAGCATTGTAGTTATGGTGACCAGTGCTGCAGGGGATGAGTTAAGGCTTCTTCTTGAGATTCTAATATCAGTAATTTTGGATACATACCCAAAAGTGGCAGTTTTGAATCATATGACAGTAAAATTTTTTAAATTTTTAATATTTTCTTTTATCTTTATGGATGTTTTGCCTGCGTGTATCTCTTTGCAGCATGTGTGTGCCTGGTGCCCACAGAATCCGAAAAAGTTCATTGAATCTCCTAGGACTGGAGTTATAGATGATTATATATTATATATAGTTACATATGTGCCAGCACATGGGTGCTGAGAATTGAACCCAGATCCTCTGGAAAAGCAACCAGTGCTCTCAACCAGTAAGCTCCAACTTTTAATTTTTACACACACACACATACACACACACACACACACACACACACACACACACATACACACCACGCACATATATGCTACACCATTTTGTACTTCCCACAACACTGTATGGATGTTCTGAATTCTCCATAGACCCACTAATACTTTAATCTGATAAGTATACTGACAGATATGGAATGATAAGTCGTGGTGGTTTTCATAATTCCCTCATAATTAATGATATTGATCATCTTTTCATATACTTGTCAGTCATTTGCATATGCTCTTTGCAGAGATGTCTGTTTAAATAATTTTCTCATTTTTAATGGTGTTAATTGAATTTTTTCCTTTTGAATTGCTGGGATTTCTCATATACTGCAACTATTAACCCCTTATGGGATGTATGGTTTGCAAATATTTCATCCTATTTTGTAATCTATGCATTCAATGTAACTCCTCTCAAAATCTTATTGGCAACTTTTATAGAAATAGAAAAAAGCTAAAATTCATGTGGAACCACCACCAGACTGTAAGAGGTCAAAGCAGTTTTGAGAGTGAACATTAAAAGAAACGTTGCATTTGATTATTTCAAAATATATTGTGGGCATAATATGGTGTTGGCATAAAATCTGCCACCCAGTCCAATGCAAGACTATAAAGCCCAGAAAATATCCAACATCCTCACAGTCCACCCCACTTCTCAAAATAATTGCAGAGAGTTCACCATGGAGGATAGATGGTTTCTTCAGCAGAGAATACTGGGGAAACTGGATATCCCCATTCAAAACAATGAGTTTAGACCCTTATCTTAGACCATACATATTTTAGCCATATAGTAGAGGATAACTATACTACAATGGATGCGCCAAAGGGAACATGAACATAGACTTTGTTTCCTGTCAGTGAGACACTTTCCCTAGTGGTGCTGCCTTTAGGCCCCCAGTGTATGAGGGGGCTCTTGGCCCTCATATGACTGCTGAAATGGGGCGGGGGAATGTTATTTAGGGACACTCCACTCCAGAGGAGTGGGATGGAAAGGATAGGAGGTAGAGGGTGGAAGGGTGAGACTGGGAGGGGTGGAAAGAGCACACTGTGATGGAGATGTAACCTGAAGTAATAAATAAATTTTAAAAAATAAAATAAAACAATAAGTCAGTTTAAAATGGATTATATACATACATACATATATTGTCTGAAATTGTGAAAATCCTAGAAGAAAACACAGCAGGGAGTGTTTCATGACACTGGTGCTAGCAATAATTTCTTGTTTATGTCACCAAAAGCACAGACAACAATAGCAAGTACAGAGGAATGAGACCTCATCGAAATCAAGCTTCTGTCCACCAAAGGAAATAATTAGAAAAAGAAAAGTAAGTAGCACCAGGATCCGCAGTTTAACCACCTCCATAGAACATCTAGGTCAGTGCTAGCAGCCTAGGAAAGGAAAATAAGAATAAATTGAGATCCAAGAACAGAAGACAGGGACAACAGTTACCCTTTCTCCTCTCTGGTATAAATCTCCTCTTCTCCATTTCTCACTTCCTCATTTTTTTTTGTGCCATTTAAGAAACACCAGGAGACATAGCTAATGACAAATGTGGAGTTGAGAAGTAGAACAACAACCTTCATGGTATAATAAATCACAGAGCTCATGCCATTTGTACAGCCCCAAAGCCCCTGCCTGGAGTTTGCTACAGGACATCTCAGCACTCACATATTAGGCACTTTTTGAGATTTATTCACAGCCTTGTTCCCTCAGTGTTCCCCTTTTCTTTATCCTATCTGTGGATGGTTTTCAAAGGGAGAGGGGGTGAGGGAATAGAATCAGGTCTTTTAACTGCCAGGTTACATATAGAGAAATTCTCAGAGCCCTCCAGTGTCATTCAGTTCAAAGTCTACATTTATAAATATGGAAGATGAGCTTCATCAAGAAGAAATTACCCCATGATCTTTCAATGTATATTGAGAATAATTCTCATAGTGTCAGCCAGCAAGAAATTGTAAAGGACCAATCCCCCCCAAAAAAATTTCTTTAAACTCTACCAGAATTTATCTATACATGAAGTTGTGATACTTAAATGATGGATAAATAAAAGGATGGATGGATGATGGATCAATGGGTAAATAAATAGAATGAGTTGATAAACAGTGGGATGTATCAACTGGCTTTCTCTACCTTTTGTCTTTCTCAAAATATCATTTGCTTCTCAGATTTCTCTAGTGCCTTCAAAGACACTAAGCAGCACACAGGGTTTAATTACATAAAATTTAACAATTAAATTAACTTGTTTATGAGACCTTGGTTCTTCCTATGTCACCTTGAATGATGGGGATGCAGCTCAATTGGTAGTATGCCAACCTATATTTCAGGAAGCCCTGGATTCAGCCCTAAGCACTACATAAAGATAACTATGAGACAAGCTTGTTGGTACATGCTTCTCACTCTAGAATCAGGAGGAGCAATAAAGGTGGGGGGGGTTGTCACAAGTTTAGTGCCAACCTGGACTATAAAACTACACCCTGCTTCAAAGAGGCAAAAGCAAAACAGATAGACAAACCAACCCCAAACCTTGTCATCATGTCTCCCTTAAAGAGCTCCTAAGCTTTTTTGTCCACATTCATCAAGAATCATGCCCTTCTATTGGTCTGTTCTGCTGTCTGGTCTATTCTCTGCATCTGTTGTCCAATATGGAGTTTTGATGAGTGCCTGATTCTCATCAAACCTTATTTTTCTCCCTTTCTCTTAATTAATTCTGCCTCTAGTACCTAATCAAAACAACAGCTCTAGGGAGTTCCTGTGAACTAGGTCAGCCATCCTCTCAGAAGGTTATCAAAGAGAGGAGCAAGAGTGAAGACCAGACAGGAGTCTATGCTCAGTAAGTCCACATGGTGGAAAGAACAGAGGTCTAGTGATCTGAGAGCTGACTTCAAGGTGTTCATAGATATTTTGAGTATACCTTGGAGAAAGGAACAAAATCAAGGGTTGAGAGTTTCTGTGATTAGAACTCTTGATTGTTCTGATCTAGTTGAAGTCTGGTTGATCACTATCTCAGGGTCAGTCATGTAGACATTTACTACCAGTGTCACTGCTGCTGCATGGTTAGATCTTTTTATGACAAGACATTCAAAATCAGGCCTATTCCTGGAATCCAAGTTAACAATCAGGAAAGCAGACTCAGGATAACTCAGAAAAAAGTGCATGCATGGGTGTGGAGGTGGAAATGGTGGGGAGATGAATTTAAAAGCAACATATATCATTAAGCCAATTTTTTTACTATCACAAAAATAAATTACTTTCCAACAGAACACTTCTTTATAGTGTCCAGATGTGAAAATTTAAATTCACTCTTAAGTCTAGCAATCAAGTTGTCACTAAATGTAGTCTTTCTACAGTATCTCTGTGCATTTTTTTTCTATATCTCTGGCACTAGTCTTCTAGTCCAGGTGCTTGTCCTTTTTCTCCTTGTCATAACAATTGAACAAATGCTATTCCATTTCTTCTCTTCCTTCCCATGATGTGATTAGCTAGCATGAAAATGGTCCCGTCATCTCACTCACCACCAGACTCACACATGAATGGTTACATCTAGAAACATGTTTCCATGCATACATATTCATACAAACTCACATACTATTCCCTATCCTCATTTTCATTTTTTGGATAATAGGGTCAGTGATATCGCTCAGGGTGTTGTCGCCATACAACTGAAGTCATAATACATGCCCTTATTCATTAGGCAGTGTGAGTGAAACACTGAGCCATGGGATTTACTATATTACTGTGTTCATTGTTTACAACAATACCAGAATGTAGGCATCTTTTGATTTCATTTTATAAATGAGGTGGAGTTTAAGGAATAGAGTCTGTATTTAATCTCTGACAGTCTCTCTTAAGAGTCATTGAACTCAACTACTGAAGAATAACACTTACATTTTATACAAAACCTTATCAAACTTCTTGGAAACACCAGTTGCTCATTTACTGTTTTCACTCAAGTCCTCCATGCAACCTCTGATATCATGTAAGCAGATACTTAATATGCCTTTGAATTCAGTGTGAGTGAAACAAGAATTGCCCATTTCATCCAAGTTGGAGTAACTTGTGTCAGATCAACCCTCTTGCCAAGAGTTACTATAAAAACGAAATCAATCACCACAACAATAGCAATTCTAAAAAGAAGCTGTTCGTGAGCATTGGCAAGAGCCCAACCTGACCTTACATGAGAAGTCAAGTGTAGAGAGCTGCGATGTGCCGCGCCCTAAAGATGGCGCTGGTCTCCGCCTTCCACCAGCCCAACGGTGAGCGCTCTCTATGATAATAAGTTCATATTTGGCATAGACCGCTGATCTGGCTTGCTTCCGCATACGTAGGCCTCTAAGATAGAACCACTTGGCTTTACTTGACTGGCTGTTCATTTTAGTATTTAGCCTGTGGGTTGGGTCTGCCTGGGCATTTGGAATTCGGATTTCAGAAGACTGTTTTCAAGGGACCTGAATAAACTGCTGGAGAAGAGCTTTTGTGAGTTGCGTCATCCTTGCTGGTCGAGGGGGACGCGACAGGTGGTGGCCCGTTCGGGGACCCAGAAAAGACTCAGAACTTCTGCAGTCAGGGGAAGCACTGGTAAGTTCCTGGGATAAATCAGGACAATAAAGTTTCACGGAGATAGCGAACACAAAGTAAAGATTCGCGGATAATAGCGAACATACAGTAAAGATTCGCGGAGATAGTGAACACAAAGTAAAGATTCGCAGAGATAGTGAACGAAAGGTAAAGTTTGGCGGAGATAGCGAACAAAAGGTAAAGTTTCACGGAGATAGCGAACAAAAGGTAAAGTTTCGCGGAGATAGCGAACAAAAGGTAAAGTTTCGCGGGAAGTTGTGAACTATAAGGTCTCCGGGAGGGAGCAATAAGGACCTCGGTAAAGAGGCAATAAGGTCTCTGGAGGGAGCAATAAGGACCTCGGTAAAGAGGCAATAAGGTCTCCAGGAGGGAGCAATAAAGTTCCATGATTCAGACGAGTAGAAGACACAACTGGCAGAGCAAGGTGAGGAAAGCAGAGAGTGCCTCACAGAAATGGAGCGAATGCTGGCCTTGCCTTTATCAGTTGCTGGGAGAAGCTTGGGAGAGATCTTGGATTTTGCCTGGGAGCAAAGTACATTGCAGGGAGGAGCACGGCCTATTTGGAGACTTGTTCGGAGTTGTTTAGGAGATCAGAGATATTGCAAGGCAGTGGAAAAAGGACAAAAGGCATTAGAACAGTTAAAAGAGGAATGCTTGGTCAAATCTGGGAAAGATAATTTGGAAGAGGATAGCTTAGAGTCTAAAGAGGAACTTAAAAGGTTAACAAAGAAAATGGAGAAGTCATCTTTGAGGAAGAGTTCTGACTGCACCCGGATAGAGCCCTCAGGTCCAGGGCCGCCTGTGCTGGCCCCGCCTTCATATAATGAGACTTCCCCTCTGAGTGATCCTAGTGGGTGGTCATTCTGTCCAAATGTCTGGAGGGAAGTGAGACATGAGCTGTACTATCCTGTCTTTCAGGATGGAGGGGAAAGATCTGAGCAAGTAGACAGTGAAAAGGAAAGTAACAAAGGCGAAAGATTTGAGCAGGCAGACAGTGAAAAGGAAGGCAAAAAGAAAGTTCCTCTCTATCCCGATCTTAAAGATTTTAGAGATTTTAGAGATTTTGAGGACTCAGAGAGCACGGATTCTGAAGGAGAGCTACACGCTCTACTAGAACAGTTGGAGAGGACTGTTATTAGAAAAAAGGAAAAGAAAAAGGTAAAAGAAAAGGGCATGTCGGCGGCAGTCGGTGTGGGTGGAGCCGTTGCTATAGCGCCTGACACGTCGGCGGCAGTCGGAGTGGGTGGAGCTGTTGTTACAGCACCTTCAGCCACGCTGGCAGCGGCTGGTGTAAATAAAGCTGTTGCCATGGCGCCTTCAACTCCTCCCCCATATCCAGAAGCCACTCAGATAGATCAGCCTGTTCAGTCACTGAAAGTAGGGAGATCTTTTTGCCCAGGGATGTGGACACAAGTAAGAACAGAATAGAATATTATCCCACTGCACTTGCTGCTTTAGCCTTGAATGGTATCCAACAATGTTTGCAGTCTTTTGGAGTTGCTCCTGCCAGTATAATAGTGCCTTATTCCAGTTATCAAATTAAGATTTTGTGTGGCACTGTAGATGACTGGGCAATATTGCAATGTAGCTTTGAAGGAGTAATTGATAACCACTATCCTAAACATTCATTGCTATCATTTTTTAAGGAGCACCTAGTGATATTCCCTAAGGTTACTTCAGCAGTACCACTTCAAGGATCACCAAATGTGTTTACTGATGGCTCAAAGACAGGCTGTGGAGCCTATTTGATAGAAAGACAAGAGCCCGTGTTATGTCAATTTCAACTGGGCTCCCCCCAAATAGTAGAGTTAAAAATAGTAATTGAGGTGTTTAAAAGATGTCAATTTGCATTCAATTTGATTTCAGATTCAGTCTATGTGGTCAACGCAGTGAAAGTATTAGAATTAGCAGGTCCTATTAAGAATAGTAGTACTGTATGTGCCTTATTACAAGAGTTACAAGTTTTAATCTGGCAGAGAAAAAGGTGTTTTTATATTCAACATATCAGAGCACATACAGGATTACCTGGACCATTAAGTGAGGGTAATGATAAAGTTGATCAATGGACCCGGATGGAATGCATTTTTTGGAGCTCATTCCTGGATCAAGCCAGACAGTTTAACCAATTATTTCATGTAAATGCAAAAACTCTACAGCATAAATTCCATTTGTCTAGAGCAGATGCTAGACAAGTAGTTTTGGACTGTCCTCAGTGTGTGATTCATCATCATCCTCCCAGTGTGGGAGTGAACCCTAGAGGGTTGATGCCACTCAAAATCTGGCAAATGGACGTTACCCACATTTCAGAATTTGGAACCTTAAAATATATTCATGTATCTGTGGATACCTGCTCAGGTATCATACATGCTACACCTATGAGTGGAGAAAAGGCTCGCAATGTCATAGGACATTGCTTAGAAGCCTGGGCTGCATGGGGAAAACCACAGCAGCTGAAAACGGACAATGGACCAGCCTATACGGCACAGTCCTTTGTCTCCTTCTGTAACCAGATGGAGGTACAGCTTAATCATGGATTACCATACAATCCTCAAGGACAAGGAATTGTGGAGCGTGCTCATCGCACCTTGAAAGAATGCTTGCAAAAACAAAAAGGGGGAATAGGCCAAGGCCGTACCCCCAAGGAAAAAATGTCTTTAGCCTTATTTACTTTAAATTTTTTCATTTTGGATGCTCAAGGCCGCTCAGCAGCGGACAGACATCAGGATTCCCATGGTTCACCTAAAAGCATGGTGAAGTGGAAGGACATCTGACAGGCTCTTGGCGGGGGCCTGACCCCGTGCTAACATGGGCGAGAGGGTCTGTTTGTGTTTTTCCTCAGGATCAGCAAGATCCAGTGTGGGTGCCTGAACGCCTTGTGAGGAAGATTCGTCATGAAGACCTTCTTAAGGATCCACAGGAGAGGAAGGACCTTTTCCCTGGACTGGATGTCAGGAGCGCAGAGCAGTTTGGGTTCAACAAGATTATTTTTCCTTTAGCCCCATGATTAGTAATATAGTGAATAAGTCTTGTACAGGAATGCTTGATATATCTACTAGGGATCCTCAGCAGACTGCCACCAATCCTTTTGATTTGTGGCTTTTGTGTGGAGTAAATGGAAGTTGCATGGACTTGGGACCTGTCATTATGCTTGGGGGAGGAATTTATCAAAGAGGTAATTTTTCCCTAGGGTCTGCTACCAGATTGGATTTCTCTAGCGGTAGTGGCTCTGGTACTTGGAATTCTTTGTTTCATTCTTACCGCAACAAGAACTTTTCAGCCTCGCCAGTATGTCTCTGGCCTCCTGTTCTGTGGATTGTAAGTAATGGGAGTGCATCCTTAGGTGAAGAAAAGTTAGTATGCACTCCGGGCACATGTTTTTATGCCCTATGCTGGAATGCCACAGCCTTTCCTGTGGCTGTGGTGACTAGAATGCCTCGATATGTACCAGTTCCTGTAGAGGCCCCTAATACCATGATGCTATTCAGATTTAAAAGAGATTTTGGCATCACTGCAGCTATTGTTACTGCTATCACTGTTGCTGCTGTGGGAGCTACTGCCTCAGCTATTGCCTTGTCTAGTTCTATACAGACTGCCAGTGCCCTGAATAACATCTCAGCCACTGTGGCACAGGCATTGGATACTCAGACCTCTATGAATTCTCATCTCAAAGGAGGTCTTATGATAGTTAATCAACGCATAGATTTAATACAAGAACAGATTGGTTCTCTTTGGCAACTAGCACAATTGGGGTGTGAGTGGAAAATGCAAGGTTTGTGTGTTACTTCCGTGCTATATCAAAATTATACAAAAGCTGCTAATTTGTCTAGACAATTGTCAAAGTTCCTCTTACAGGATTGGTCAGCTGAATTTGAAAATTTGTTGAGAGAGCTGAGAGCGACAACCGTCCACATCAACTCCACTCGGGTGGATTTGAGCCTGGCTACTGGTTTGACTTCCTGGATACAGACGGCTATGGATCATCTTAAGGAGTGGGCGGGCGTAGGCTCTTTGGCGATACTAATGATACTAGCCTCTCTGGTTTGCCTATGGTGCATCTACAAAATGAGAACCACACAAAAGCATAAACAAGCCCTTGTCGCCATTGAGGCAGGCCAGTCCCCTCAGGCATGGCTCGCTGCCGTGAAGTAAATCTTCACTGAGCATAGTCCCTGCCCACTGAGGTATTCGTTCCACGGATATTAGGGTCTGGCAAGTCAGTGACGGAGTTGATGGGTAAGTCTCGGCCACCTAAGACAGGGCAGTCCCGAGTGGGGAGGCTGACCCAGAGACGGGTAAGAGTTTGAGCACCGCCCTCCTACAGGCTCAGGCCCACCGTGAGATCCCCAGAGAGAGGGATTATGAAGCCTTTCCAGGGACTTTTACCAACTTTAGAAAAAATAAAAAAGGGGGAACTGTAGAGAGCTGCGATGTGCCGCGCCCTAAAGATGGCGCTGGTCTCCGCCTTCCACCAGCCCGACGGTGAGCGCTCTCTATGATAATAAATTCATATTTGGCATAGACCGCTGATCTGGCTTGCTTCCGCATACGTAGGCCTCTAAGATAGCACCACTTGGCTTTACTTGACTGGCTGTTTATTTTAGTATTTAGCCTGTGGGTTGGGTCTGCCCGGGCATTCGGAATTCGGATTTCAGAAGACTATTTTCAAGGGACCTGAATAAACTGCTGGAGAAAAGCTTTTGTGAGTTGCGTCATCCTTGCTGGTCGAGGGGGACGCGACAGCCAAGGTCCTGGAGAGAAAAGAAAACACAGGAAAATCTCAGCAAATTTGGATACTTTTCTCTCTTGTGCTTGTTGCTCTGTTTGCTGCAGGGAGGATGCAGGTTAACCTTATGGCGTTGTCCAGAGACTTAGAAAATAGATATTGAAGCTGATAATGAACAAAGCCAGCCTGGAGTAGAGGAGTCAATCCATTCATTATTCTTGTCAATAGGTTCATACATCAAGAATTTTGCTGATTTTTCTTTAGAGCAGAAGCCTTCAACTTTGCTCACTTTAGTCTCAAGTGTTCAGAAATGATTTGACATTGATAAGAGCAACTTGACACCCTTCTCTTCTACATTTCATTTTTTGTTCAATTCCTGGTGATTCTTGCCTCCTGATTGGATTTCTTTCTCTCCTCTTCTCCATATTTCAAATCAAATGTCATTGTTTGAAATGGTAAAGCGCTTCCTTACCCATCAACTATATTACGAAGCTTTCTCTCTTCCTTGACTGTCCTTGTTTTAATATAGTCTGTTCCTTGCAAAGATTTAAGACATATCTTCCTAAAGCACACAACTAACTGATCAACAGAATTCATGACTGAATCTTCTCCACCACAATAACAGACCACTCTCAAAACAACAAAATGCAATATTTTGTTAACATGAACCCAAAGTCCATTTATATCTTCTCCCATGCTAACCCTCAGAGTTTCATCTCTTTATATTCTCCAACCTGTATGTGACTAAAATCTCCCTTTAGGAAAGAGTTGTACCTTAACTTCTACCATCACCTTAATTCCTACTACTTTTGCTTCCCAACATAACAACCCTACTAGGATCTCTCCTATATGGCCCCTGTGTCTTACTTTCATAGCTGGGCCCCATTACCTTTCCCATGTTATCATTACATCTTTATCACAATATCAAGAACTACCGGGTGACTTATCATTTCTCACTCTGCTTAACTATGAACTTCGCAAGGTTAGATAGAAGTAACAAGGTCTGAACAGCTCAAATGCACAGCCTAGCTCTAGATAGATACAAGAGATAGGTTTTGAATAAACAAGAAAAAAAGATCCCTGTAAGAAAATATATAAATTGGTGAAATATCCCTGCCAAATGCTGGTTCCACTCAAATTTGGGTAGACCAGATCCAAAAACAATGCAACAGAGCAGGCCTTCCTGCAATTCTCAGGCTCAGAGGAGACTGTGTATCAGGAAATAAGGCTTACTGAATGCTCTGGTTGCAAGTCATGTATGCTCAACTCAAAGAAGCCCAGGTAAACAGTAGGAAGTATTCTTTTCACACCCAATTCACAATCAGGCTCTTTTGATTCAAGGGACTAAGCCAAACTCTCCTTATATATCTTTTTCTATCTTCCAGTATTGTTCTCTTAAACAAGTATCCTAGTTTGCTTTCTATTGCTGTGATAAACACCATGACCAAAAACATCTGGGAGAGGAAATGGTTTATTTCAGCATATAGCTTATGAAGAGAAGTAAGAGTGGGAACTCAAGGCAGGAATTGAAGCAGAGGTCATGGAAGAATGCTGCTGGCTGCCTTGCTCCCCATGGCTTTCTCAGTCTTCTTGCTTATACAACCCAGGACCAACTACTCATCCAGGGGTGGACTCATCTATAATGTCATAGGCCCTACCATGTCAATAAACAATCAATAAAATGTTCCAGACCTGCCTACAGGTCAATATGATGGAAACATTTTCTCAATTGATGTTCTCTGACCCTGGCTTGTATCAAGTTAATAAAAAGAACCTAATCAATATAATCAGAGTTTTCATTCATCAAGAATATTAGGGTAGACTCTGATATTCCAAAACTGCCATCATCATCATGATGTCCCTTCTTGTTTGAAAAGAAGTGTGCATTACTCTAGTTTTTTTTTTTCCGAGGTTCCCTAAAGGACCTTGCTTACACTGGGTTGATTCATGTGCCTCTGTTAGTTGGACAGAAAATACCCATATTTTTCTCAGAACATATAATAGTCTCATCTCTGGACTGAGCTGGGAATAAAACTGATGAAAGAATTGCTGCTGTCCTTTAGATCATGTGATTAGAGAAGGAATATGAGGAGAAACATCTCTTCTAGTTGCTACAATCATGGTCACATCACTGGAGAAAGAAAGTCAAGCCAATTTATGTCAATGACAAGGTGCTCTACAGGAAAATTTGGAAAATTATCAAAGAGAGACACATCATGTTAGCTTTTCCTGCATAACAAACAGCATTCAAACTTTGTAGCATGAAATAGAACCAATACTTAGCTGGCAGTTCTGCAGGCCAACAATTGGACTTGGGTTGCTTGGATGGTTTTCTAGTCTTGGCTAAGTATATTCCCGAGTCTGTAGTGTGTTGCCAACCAATTAGTGGCTCTGTTTTGGAGACTGCCTGGTTCAGTTCATGTTCCCAGGATGTAGGTCCATTCATTTCCGGTCATCAAACTTGACAGCCTTGGGGTTATTGACATGGCTCCTGGCAGAGTTCTAAAGGAATGGGCACAAACACACAAGGCCTCACTAGACCAGGTTCACAAATGATGAGGTCCCTCTTAGAATATACTATTAGCAAGGCAGACACAGGAGAGCCCAAATTCAGTGGGAGGGGACAAAAACTGTACTTCACTATGGAAGAGACTAGAAAATTCAGAAAAGCATGAGAGATTTTGTGACAATTTTGCAAATAGATACTATAAAATGAGGTAAATGGAGGTTAAAAATAGGAAAAGGTTGGGGAACCAAGAGAACTAGAATAATGTAAAGTCGTTTGTCTGGAATGACAGGGAACTCTTTGGTAAGATTTGAGAGTCACCAGGTCAAGTGCTGGTGTTGTGTTGGGGGCCTTGATCTAAGGTCTAAAGGAAACACACTATGATCCCAGACATGTAGCACCCAATTCCAATGCTGTATCTTTGGAATTTCAACCTGTTATTATTGTAACTGGTGCTCTTTAGTAAGTAAGCAGGGCTCCACCTTAGCCAGGAGTTTCCAAGAGTAAGAACAAGCCAGAGAACACCATGGGTATCACCGAAGCAGATCTGAGCTTGCTTCTCTCCTTTTGTTTATGCATTTTGCTCTGTAAAAATTAAAAAGATAAAATGAATGCAATCCCCATATTCCACTAAAAGTGGCTGTTAAGAGACTCAGGAGGCAGATTTGCAATTGTGTGTTATGATGGTAGCATCTAGTTAAGCAAGCAAAATGACTCCTCTGACTCCTTCAACAGAGCTGGTGGGTGGAGCTGGCTCAGTGTCTGATGAAGCCAAGGATTCATTCCTAACAATCAAGTTGCAAGCTTCAGCAGAGGGGAGTTTGTCTGTTTTTAACTCAGGAGTTTCTGCTCAAACATAACACATATGACTAAGTTCTAAAATAAAAGGGATGGGTATGGAAAAGATGGAGAGAGACTATGCTTACAAGAAACTCATGGTTTGGCACAGAAACATTGTGTTTTGGAGAAACCATTTCTGCCTCTTGCAAGCTGGCAAAAAGTCAATTTGTGAACCTCAACTTTACATGAGTATAACAAGGACAGCAATAATATAACCTCCAGCTCAGTGAGAAGTATCAGTGACACCATGAGCCAAGCTGGGGGTAATATGAAAAGTTTAAACATGAGACATATGTAATGACTTCTATTTGGGGAAAAGCGACTTCTACAAATCAGAGGGAAGATGCAAAATGAAGGATAAAATGTATTCCTTCAGCCCCAAGTTCCAAGACTCCCAGGGTTCCTCTCCATTGTTGAAATCCTGGAAAATGTGCCTTGTAGAATATCTAAGTACTGTGAATGGATAGATTTATTTGCACTGAAATCATTTTGAAACAAAGAAAAATAAATACTGCCAAATTTATGTAAACTTAAAATATATTGTCTTTGGGGGCATTTAAGATAAGTCAGTGTGTGAAGGCACTTCATGGCAAGCTTGCTGACTTTAGCTTCCTTCCATGACCTTCCATGACCCACATGGAGGAAGGAAAAAGCTGACTCTCACAAGTTGTCCTCTGATCTCTACATATGCACTGTGACATGCACATACACACATAAATAAATATAATATTTTACCTATATATTCTGGAATAAGACTAGTAAATATATCATATATAACTGCATTTGCTAGTTGTTTACTACTTGTCAATGAAATAAGTGTGTGTGTGTGTGTGTGTGTGTGTGTGTGTGTGTGTGTGTGTCCCCATCTGTTGGTCTGTCTGTGGCAATTTTGTGCCATTTGCTCACACTGTCATGTATCTGATGGTAACAAACATTCATTTATGTGCATATACTACTTGTTTTAAAATTCAAATGTCACTTTTTGATAGGGTCAGGAGACTGAACTTATGATATCAGGCAGTGGTTTCCCTGGGCCTATCTCAGATTTTGTGCAGAATTGTTTTCAGCTCAGTGTTTGAAGCATTCACAACAGGAAGCCACTGGGTGAGCAATGTTATCACCTTCTAAGTTTTTAATGCTTACTTTGTTATTGTTGGCCTTTGCACTTAAGTTGAGGTAAATTATAAATGATCAGAGCTATGTTTATGCATCAAGTATGTATAAGGCCCCATTATTTTCCAGGCTCCATTCTGGCTCTAAGGATAGAGAATAATGTTTATAATAGCAAGAAGATAATATATTGGTATGGTAGTCCATCAGAGAATGAAAAAAATCAAATAGATGTTATATAATGAATGCTTTAGAGAAAGACAAGACAGTGTGAGGATATGGTCCTGGTGTGCAAATAAATGTTCTTAATATCAGGCAGAGGTAGATAGTAATGGGAGTTACCCTGAGGACAAAGATTGGGGAAATCATAGAGAACACACACACACACACACACACACACACACACACACACACACACGCGCGCGCGCACACATGTGCATACTTACTCACCAACCATTTCCTTTCACAAAAGAGGGAAAAACTGAGGGATGAGTGGGTAACTCCTCCTTCCCAATAGTCTAGTTAAAGAGACCTTTCAGTTTCTGCAGATCCAAAAATGGGAATGAAAGATGAGAGTACAGGACTGTTATACCATCTTACACCTCTACACATGGAAGGAAAGAACAAGAATACAAGGGAGATGTTCACCTTCATAAAAGTGGAGGGGATTGGGACCCCTGAAACACCAAGAATGTATGACCCATGGTTGGGTATGGAGTCATCCTAATGACATCAAAAGTCCTGTCAAGAATAAGTTGTGAGTACTACTCAGTGTTCAGTCTGTGCCACCATGATTCTAGGTACACTCTATGACCATTCTCATTTTCTTTATATGATATTTAGAAGGTCTGTGTAATTATTTAAGTTGAGCCACATGAAGCTGCCAACATTTTGTCCACCATCCCTCAATCTAGTAAAACCCCTACTTGACATATGGGAAAATAATTTTATTAATAATATTTCATTACTATTGCTGTTGTTATTGTTCACTATCAATTTCTGACCTTAATCCCATCAAACCCAAAATATAATAAATAAAGATACAGTGATTCTTTTTCTTGTAATGGGACTGAATTTGCAATGAGCTATTTTCCATATCTTACAACAGTTCTCGTTGAGACTTGGACCATATTCCAAAGAAATGGTAAATCTTTTGTGTCTTGCTACATGCTTGTATTTGGTCTTATATTCATTAGTATTATTCTTCTATAACCAAGATGAAGATACCACATTGAACAAATGTGTAAATGATACAACATAAAGAGAAAGCTGAGTAAATGTGATTCAAAACATCTATAGCAGAGGTTCTATCAAAGTGACCCATTCCAGATATATTATATGCATATTTGAGCCAACTCATTCATGCTTTTGCATTCTCTTCCAGTAGAAAATTGTGAGCCAGTTATCAGTCCTATGTTAAGCATTGTATTAAGTATATGTAATTCACAGATGAGCCTAAAACACTACTCCTTCTTGCTTAAATGTTTATCATTTTGTTCCAGGAGATCAATAATCAACAGTAAGTAAAGTATAGGGAATTCATAGATGAATCTAACATACTATTCCTTCTTGTTTAAAAGTTCTAGTTTTGTTCCAGGAGACTAACCATCAACAGTAAGATAAGTACCAACTGTGGTAAGTGTTATGAGATAGAGAATATGATGTAGTTTAAGTTGGTAGGATGCAACTCTTTAGATGACTATGGTGTGGAGTCTGGGGAGAATTAGCATAGTGAGAAGGCAGATGTGAGAACTGATGGAACTCAGAAGAACTTTCCAGTTAAGGAAGTACCTTACCCCACATATCTGGCCTAGGCTTGGCTTTGTGAGCAGCAAGCCAAGAGAGAATGGAGTGAAAGGTGTGATAAAAGTGTACCATAAGATGAGAAATAAGCAGAGCAGATCATGTAGAACCTTGCTAAGGAAACCGAGTTCTATTTAATGAGACCAAATGTGCCCTCTTCCTTTTAGATTGGAAAATATCCTGCTCAAATACTAGATGAGGGAGAAGTGGAAGTGACCATGAACTTCCTTAATGTCTTAATGACTTAATTGTGCAACAAGTCAGCATAGCAACATCAAGATGTGCCTGTGGAAAGTGAGAACAGACTCACACAGGACTAGTAGAGATAGACACATCATTCATTAAAAAGCAGGTGAGCATCCTGGTTCCTCTTTGGTACTCAGGAGACAGCTTCAACCCTGTGTTTAGGCAAGAACAACATACTTTTCAAATGGTACCAATAATCTGAAGCCTATTTGGATGGCATACAGAATCCTGAAGGCTCTTTAAGTAAAAATAATATAAAAGAACAAGTGAAGGATATGTGGTTGCTTAGGCAAAAAAACCTCAGATTTGATGGTTATGATCTCTGCTGTCAAATGTGTAAACTGCTGCCATATAGAAAGGAAACCATCTGATGAAATCATAAGATGATCCAGTAGGGCTGTGATGCTTCCATGTCTTCATCTCATTGAATCTATCTGACAATAATTTTGAGGCATAAAACATCTCCAGTTTCATTTTTCACAAAAGTAAATTGGAACTCAGGAAAACTCATACCTAAGGGTTTGTAATCAGTTGGGAATGAGGTAGGATTTGTACTCTGGACAAAGCAGGTTCATTCACTTATATTATACTGCCATCAAATAAAAGAAAGACACTTATCATAAGTCCAATGGACAAAAAGATGCTACCTCAAGGCAGAACTGATCTTTAGATACTAGGCTTTTTGAAACACATATGTTATATAGCAGTGGAGAAACATAGTCTCACACTAAAAGATATTTGGCCCAAGGATAAAGGAATCTTGCTGAAGAAACTGTAGTTTGAGCCCCTGTTTAGGGGATGAGTGCTAAGGTCTTTTTGAACATTAACATTAATTAATTAATATTAATTAAGGTTCTCTAGTTATATTTATGAATAATTTCAGAACTTGAATGTGAAAAATGCAGTAGAAGGCATGTAAACCAATAATGTAGAATTCGGAGTCTAGAAAAAAAGTTATCCATCTCATCGATTTTGTAAAGGGAGGGTAAGAAAGCAGCTGCATGATGGGATTTATTTCCTTGTATTCTGACCAGTGCTGAGGAGCAAGTCTTCTATTTCCATGCTTCTCATAGCTCTGCCCAAGATTAACTACAATGTAGAACAAGTCCACGGGTTCTTGACTCATCTGTTTACTTCCTTGGTTAGAATCTGATTTCAATATTGGTAGTTTAAGGAGTCCACAGACCCTTCTTCCTAATACACTCATGACAATTGTACTGATCTGTGTAGCTAAAATAGAAAAATCAGAGTTCATTCTAAGCTTAGCCCATGGTATGATATACGTCAGGAATGGATTTTTCTTTCTTTAAAGAAACAGTAACAGCCACAGAAACTCAAGTCTTAAGACATAGCTCCCCACTTCTCAAATCTCAAGTCTCCGTGTCAATATAGTGGAATGGACTAACACTGGAAGAGTTTTGTCTTCTTCCAATATCCACTACCTTATGCAACTAATTGAATCTCATAAAAATAGGCAGTACAATCTGCATTCAAGTTCTAGCTATGTTCTTATAGCACAGTTTTAAATAAGATGGATAATTGTGCTAAACTTCAAATAGCTGTTCTGCAGAATAGGGCACAAATACTCACACAGCAGAATTGTTGGAAGCTCAGTGAATGATAATTATGAAGAGGCCTATAATGCTAGTAGTTGTTGACAAAGTCACACAGTGATTGATTTTTCATATTTGTAAAGACTGAAAATTGGGTAGAATAAGCACATGTGAAGTCTAATATGTTGTGCAGAAACTCTTAGCATAGAGCAGACACTATGCATATTTCCTTTATTTTGTAGAGTTTCGTATTCTGCATGTATACAAGCCCTCTGAGCATATCAGGCAATACAAATTATGCGTGATCTTCAGAATAAGTGCTAAGCCAAGGTCACAGGGGCAGAGAGGAAGTTCTGAATTGGCACTCATATGTCAGATAGTTTGATTCATTATAGAAAACATCATCAGAATCTTGGGCTTTTATCTTTATTTGTATAAGTCAGGTGCTACTAGGCTGATAATGGTCCATTTCCTATTGCTTTTATGAGAATCAGATGGGATAACCAATAGGAAAGCACTTTAAAAACTTTCAGATTCTTGCCTTCATCAGCAGATTTTGTCTAAGTGGATGCTTAGGTCATTATTTGAAAGCTCTCAACTATGACCTCTTAGTCAATGGACAAGTCATACCATGCAGTAGTAAGCATCTTCTATAACAATCGTATGATTGATATTTCATTCTTATTCATCCCAGTAAAAAGGAGAAGGTGGTCTTCAACATGATTACTCAACTCTGCTGATACAGCACAAAAGACATCAGAGGTGGCCTACAGAATGCATAGGAATGGCTGTGTCCCTAGAAATTCTATTTAGAGAAATAAGAGACATAACTTATCATATAGGTAACATAAGCCTTTTATCCTTACTCCCCAAACCTAAATATGTTAGTCATGATGGTAAATGCTAAAAATGACACAAAAAACTAACTCTGGAGTTCCTGGCAGTGAGAAGGAAAGCAGGATCAAGACACTAGTACTACAGGACCAGGACAGTGACTGGACACCTTGGGTCTTTGATCAAACAAAAAAATCCCTCTCAGACCTAATGTTTTTGTCCTTAACACCATCCCACCTATATTTGTTTTTCCAATATATTAAATTAGAGACCCTGTGACAACATCACACATCAGCCAAATACCACATCAGGTGATGTTATCTACTTTCTCACAGCTCACGCCTCCTTTTCTTCTGGCTAATAAGAGGGTGAGTTGGTTGGGAAGATTGAACAGCAAGAATGCAGGTAAGAAACTTTTTCACGCTCGTGGACTCTAGACACAAGGACAGCTAGGGATATTACTAGGGGGGGAAAAGAAACAACCATTTTCTCAATACTTCTATCCTGATGCTGGCAGACGAGAAACTCAAAGACACTAGATAAACAAAGAGAATTCAAGTTAATACCAAGAACTCCTTGGAAACTAAACTTTCTTTGGAACTGTAGAATATAAAATTAGGACAAAATATTTTAAAATAAAATAAATTGATTTCTGGCTAAGATAAATGGTTTAAATATAATAAAGTGTGTCAGTAAAACAAAGTGGGATAGATAGACTTCAGAGGAAAAGAAATAACTAAATACCAACAGGAGCTGTAGAAAATGCTAAAAGTCAGTCTATTGGAAAGATATAATAATCCTAATTATGTATATGTGAAACAATAGAACTCCAAAATACAGGAACCAGAAGTTGATGGCACTAGAAGGGAAAAGGCAAGTACATTTAGGGACACCAATATACTTTCTCATGGCTAAAAGAAGTACTAGGTTAGAAATTAAAGAGACTAGAAGAGCTCAACAACACAATCAACAGCAAGATGGTACTGGCATACGGAACACCACCTAATATGCAAAAATTTTTAAGTGACCATAGAAAGATCTCATCCTTTTCTTTGGGCAAGACTCAGGGAACATCACAGAATTGGAGAAGGACTTTTTTTTTAAGAAAGAAAGCGATTTGTTAGAGTGGAAATCAATGAAATCAATAAGCCTTTGCAAGACCAAAGACAAAAAGAAGACAAGAATCACCAATGTTAGAAATATAGCAGACAGGGCTAGAGAAATGGCTCAGGGATTAAGAGCACTAATTGATCTTCCAGAGGACACAGGTTCAAATCCCAGCACTCACATGGCAGTTCAGAACTGTTTATAACGCCAAGATCTGACACTCTTACACAGACATAAATGCAGGAAAACACCAAAACACATAAAATAAAAATAAATAAACCTTAAAAACAAAATAAAGTATTTTAAAAAAGAAATGTAAAAAGTATTTTTAAAAAGAGTGATATTATATATCCTATAGCCATTTTAAGATTGATAAGGAGATAGTGCAAACAACTGTGCAGTAAAGAAAGGAATCAGAACAGTGATCTTCAGTGGTTAGGGATCTGGGGTTGAGGTAGGAAGTTGAACAGATATGACTATGACTATAAATGGGATACATGAAGGATACTTGTATTGGAGCTCTTGTTTGTGTGTGTGTGTGTGCATGCTCATGTGTGTACATATTCATGTTGAAGCCAGAGGTTGACGTTGAGTCTCCTCAGACTTTGCCTTATTTTTTGATACAGGGTCTCTTAATAAACCTCGGCTCATAAATTCAATTAGACTGGCTGAACAATGAGCACCAGAGATCCATCACTTTCTACGCCCAGCCACTGAGGTTACAGATACACGCTGTTGTGCCTGCCTTTTTATGTGAATGCTAGGGATAGGGACTTCAGTCATCGTGCTTGTATGACAACTTGTCCAGCAAATGAAGAATTTACTTAGCCCCTTGTTTTCTGGACAGCAATGATGATATATACAGAAATATGTATCTAATAAAATTGTAGAAAAACAAAAATAAACACAAAACTGGAGGAAGCACCAATGAGCTGGATGTATTTTATTCGCTACCAATTTTCCGATTGTGTCAATCCACTAGAGTTGGCAAAAATGTTACCATTTAGGAATTAGAAATCTTTGCAAGTGTCTGCTTGTCTTACACAATTGCATGTAAATCTATAACTTTTTCAATGGTTTTCAATTAATAAAATACAAATGGAAAACCATATTTGGCCTGTGAACCACAGATGACATCCCCAGATCTCAGTCAGCTCTCAACCCAGGAAGTGCCTAAAGTCATCAAGGGGTGCTCAGAAATAGAGATGGCTAAGCTCTTCCCCAGAGATTCTGATTTTGTTCATCTAGGCTGGCACCCAGGCAGGCATACTGTTTCAGTTCCCCAGGGGATTCTAGCACACTGTCAGGCTAGAAAACTGCGATCCTTTGAACATGAAATGTCATTCATTTTCATCTTCCTTTTTCTTCTTGTTGTACATATAACCAGACACTGAAAACTAGAAATATGTTTATAGAAAACTTTTAAACTTCCCCCTCTTATCTCTAAGAATGGCTCCTGCTTTACTGCAGACCTTCACTTCTCTCTCCAGACCTGACATGACAGACTGCACACTGCTACGTTTATGTACCACGCTTCTTTTGAAATGGCCTCTAGCAGTGTTTTTTTCAAAGGAAAGTTCTAGCCTTGACAGACTTTTCATAAAAATCCTTTTTAAGCTCCTTTTTTTTTTTTTCCCTCAAAGAAGTCATCTCCAGTCTTTAATTTGACCAATTTAATCTAACACCTACCTGGTCCATCCAACATTCACCTCTACCATAAACACCTGTGTCCCATTCATGCCAATCTCCCTGTAGTGCTATGGATGTTGTTGCTGTTTCCTTTCTTCTGTTCCCATAATGGTTCTGATATTTGTTTTTTATGTATGTGATGTGTGCTTTATGCATGTCTGTGCATGTGTATTGCAATTGTATTCATAGGCAGAGGGCAGAGGTCAATGAGAGTGTCTCTACATGGAAATGGTCTCCACCTTATTTTCTGAGACATGGTCTTTCACTGGCTTTGGAACTCTGTTTCAGCTAGATTGTATTCCCAGTATGCTCATTGTGTCCAACTTCCCAACTTCCAACACTAGGGCTACAAGTGTACACCATCATGTCTGGCTTTTATGTGGATGATGGGGATCCTAATTCAGGTTCTCATGCTGATGTATCAAGGACTTTTACACACCAACCCATATCCTCAGTTCCTGTGCCTTATTTTCCATCTCATTTTCTTCCCAGAAGCCTTTTCTTTTTCATGCTTATTTATTACTTCAAGTTACATCTCTATCACAGTCCCCTCCAAATCCCATCCCACCACTTTCTCCCACCTATCCTACTTCTCTGGTATGGGGTGCCTCTACATATCAGCCCCCCTCAATTCAGCAGTCATATGAGGGCTAAGAGCATCCTCTTGCACTTGGAGCCTACATGGCAGGTCCACTAGGGAAAAGTATCCCACTAACAGGTAACAAAGTCTACGTTCATGTTCTTTTCTGTCTGTTGGTTGTAAGATAGTTGTCCTGTACTCTATAGCTAAAATCCAGTATAAGTGAATATATGTCATGTACATCTTTCTAGGTCTGAGTTAGCTTACTCAGGATAAACTTTTCTAGTTCTATCCATTTAGCAGCATATTGCATGATTTCCTTGTTTCTGATGGCTAAGTAGTATTCCATTGTGTAAATGTACCACAGTTTTGGGTTTTTGTTTTGTTTTGGGGGGTTGTTTTTTTTGTTGTTTTTTTTTTTTACCCATTTATTGGTTGAGTAACATCTGGTTTGTACAGTTTCTACCTATTACAAAGAAAACTACTATGTAACATAGTTGAAGAGATGTCCTTGTGGTTTGGTGAAGAATCTTCTGGATTTATGCCCAGGAGTAGAATGGCTGGGTCTTGAGGTAGAGCTATTCCAAGTTTTCTAAGATATCACAGACTGAGTTTCATAGTGGTTTTACAAGTTTGTGCTTCCACCAGCAAAGGAGTAGTAATCCTAGCCAGCTCTTAGCCATTCTGACAGGTGTAAGATGGAATCTCAAAGTCATCTTGAGTTGCATTTCTCTGATGATTAAGGATGCTGAGCATTTCTTCAAGTGTCTCTCTGCTGTTAGAGATTCCACTTTAGTGAATTCTCAGTTTAGTTCTGGACCCCATTTTCTGATTGGATTATTTGGTTTCTTGGTGTTTAATTTCTTGGGTTCTATATAAAGTGGGGATATTAACCTTCGGTCAGTTGTGGGTTTGGTAAAGATCTTTTCCCAATCTGTAGGTTGCCATTTGAAATCTAATATCCCTTCATGCTAAAAGTCCTGGAGAGAGCTGGCATACAAGCACCATACCTAGAAATAATAAATGCAATATACAGCAAGCCAGTAGCCAACATCAAATTAAATGGAGAGGAACTTAAAGCACTTCCTTTAAAATCAGGGACAAGGCAAGGATGCCCACTGTCTCCATATCTCTTCAACATAGTACTTGAAGCTATAGCTTAGAGCAATAAGACAACTAAAGGAGAATACAAATTGAAAAGGAAGAAGTCAAAGTATCCCTATTTGCAGACAATATGATAGTATACATAAGTGACCACAAAATTTCTATCACAGAACACCTACAACTGATAAACACCTTCAGCAAGGTGGCTGGATGCAAAATTAATTAAAAAAAAATCAGTAGCCCTTCTTTATACAAAAGATTTATACAAAAGGGAGAAGAAAGAAATTAGGAAAACAACACCCTTCACAACAGCAACAAACAATATAAAATACCTGGGGGGTAACTCTAACCAAGCAAATGAAAGACCTGTACAACAAGAACTTCAAGTCCTTGAAGAAAGAAGTTGAAGAAGACATCAGAAGATGGAAAGATCTCCCATGCTCATGGATAGGTAGGATCAACATAATAAAAATGGCTATCCTACCACAAGCAATATACAGATTCAATGCAATGCCTATAAAAATACCAACACAATTATTTACAGACCATGAAAGAATAATTCTCAACTTCATATGGAATAACAAAAAACTCAGAATAGCTAAATCAACTCTGTACAGTATCTTTAACAAATGGTGCTGGTCTAACTGGATGTCAACATGTAAAAGAATGCAAATAGACCCATATTTATCACCTTGCATAAAACTTAAGTCCAAGTGGATCTAGGACCTTAACATAAAGCCCAATACATTAAATCTAATAGAAGAGAAAGTGGGAAATGCCTCAAACTAACTGGCACAGGTGAGAGCTTCCTGTACAGAACACCAATAGCTCAGCCAGAAGCCTTTTCTAAGACATGAAAGTACAGTGTACTGTGACTAGATATTTGTGTTTCTCCTTTTCATATACAAGATGATTGTATTAGGAAGTGGGGCCTTTGGGAGGTGAATAGATCATGTCAGGGAGACCATATATGGAATTGGTGCCCTCATTAAAGGCCTCAGCAGCTGGTGAGATGGCTTAACAGTGAAGAGCACTTGCTGTTCTTGCAGAGAACCCACATTAATCAACTCACACACTGCATGGCCTGTAACTGTGGATCCAGAAGATCTTACGCCCTCTTCTGGCCTCTAAAGGCAACTGTACATATCCTCCATATACATAAACACATACACATAACATTTTAAAAAAATCTTTGAAAGGCACCAGATAAATCCTTCCACTATGTGAGACTACAAGAAGATACCTACACAGGAAATGTACTCTCATCAGTTATCAAGTATTTAAGGCATTTTGATTTGGACTTCCCAGTGCTCTGACATGAGAAAAATACATTTTCTGCTGCTTATATCCGTACTCACTTTTTGGGATTTTTGCAACAGTAACCTGAAAGGGCAGACCAAGTCAAAGTACCATATCCCTAGATAGCTCCTGGCAGGGCTGTGAATTTTCTACATGAGATAAATTCTACAGTTGCTCTTAAATTTTGTCATTGCCTTGGACCTAATGGCTGGAAGAAAGTACATGCTCAATAAACAAAATCTTCAGGGTGTGCAGATTATCTCCCTTAACAGCATGCTCTTACCACATATATATTCTGTTTTCTTCTTCCCCTGAAACTATAGATTGATCCATGATCATTTCTGTTCTGCAAAATACGTTATTTCCAACCCTGAAGCATTTCGTTTTGCTGCCCTAGTGCAGTGAGGTGACAGCACATAATGGATCTGCTGTCAGGACCTGGATGTGCCAACACCTTGCCTGTTGAGCCTACAATAGCTGACACTTTCAATGGGCTTTATGGCTTGTTTACACTAATTACAGAACATCACTTTGCATGGGGAATTCAAGTATTGGGTCAGTGTGAGGGATCCCAGAAGGGAGGGCAGCTCTGAGAGTCTAGATGCTATCATTTGAGCTATGCAAATTGAGTTAGGTTGAAATATGAGTTCTGTTTGCCTGACTCCAAAGAAGGGGTTGAAGACATCAGTATTACTGTAAAATACAGTGATGCGCCAGAGCCATCACAGTATGCAGAGACCTCCAATATACCATGCAGCACAAGCTGCTCTCTTTTATTCTTTTGTTCAGTGTTGGCAGAGTTGACAATCTAATAATAAATTCTTCTTAGGAAGAGTGCACCAGATGGGTACAAAACAGCATTTTCGATTAAAAAATATATGTGAGTAGGGGGAGGAAATCACTTTGCATTCTTTCAGCTCCTTCTGCAGCATAGCAGGGTTCTTCACTGTTTTCCTAAGGAAGCCTCAGGAGAGTCTGTGAACATGACCAGCGAGTGGAAAAGGGATAAGCTGTAATATAGGGCATGTCTCTTGGTGCCAGTCAGGTTTTGGGAGACAAGGCTATCTGGAAAGAAAGGCGTGGTCAGTCTGTTAATGTGGAGGAGATAGAAAAGGGAAAAGACACCTGTAATGCTAAGAAAAGTAAATGAATGACTCTGAAACTTGTGTGCATGTGTTCATATGTGTATGGGTGCACATATGTGTGCACATTCATGTGTATGGTGGCATGATGCATGTATGTGTGGGGGGTTGCATGTGTATGCACCTGCGTGTGTACATGGGCTTGTGTGTCTATGCCAGAGAACAACCTAAAGTGTCAATCCTCAGACACCATCCTCCTTTTTTAAAGACTGGGTCCCTCACTGACTCAGAACTCACAAAGAAGGCTAAACTGGCCAATGAATATGACAGAGTCCCCCATTCTTACTCCCCTGGCTCTGGGATTTTAATTTTTCTTGTAGCTTTTGAGGATTGAAGTAAGATCAACAGAGCCCCAGCCCTGAAACTTTTAAATTGATTTAATATTTATATTAAAACATTTTGATCACAGATTTCTACTACATCATTTATAAGAAAACTTAAAGCTTTGTGAGGGAAAATTTATTTTCTTAGTAGTGCTAATAGCATAGGACCTGGACCATTGTGAACACTTAAGTGATATTTCTTGAATGAAATGAAAAAATGTGAGTCAATACATGTACCTTTATTTATGAATTATATTCATTAGCTCGATCTAATGTATATTCATATAGTGAAATACTATAAAAATTTTACTGCACACTGGGAAGGGGGAAACTTTAAAGAAATAAATAGATAGAGGTAAATATGAATAGTAGTTCTTGTGATTTTCCTCATGTGCTCTGAAATATTACTCTCTACTCTACTTTGGATGGGACATAATGTTATTTTTAAACTTCAGGATGAATGTGAATCACTGAGGGAGACTTTTGAAAATGCTCCTCTTTTACAGTCTCCTCTCCTCCTCAGTCTTTGCCTGTAAATTCTGACTTAATACATCTGGTTAGGGAAGGTTTAAAAATTCAAATTTTCCTAAAGAATCTGAGGAATTTTCATGTATTTGAAATCACACTCTGTGAAATCTGTTGTTGGAAGAAGGTTGGATACCTGAGGTCTATGTGATTGCAAACCCACTCCAAATCTACCTTTCTGCATGACATAGTCCCTTAAAGAATGGATTTCCAGACAGGAACACCCCCACACCATACCCTCCCCCCCTTACACATTCACTCACATAAGTCAAACACCACATACCACATTCTCAATAGTTCTTGATATACCCTGAAGGTCAGTTATAGCTTACACACTAACCCAGGTTACCAGCTGCTGAAGTCACAGATACCTTCCAATCATCTTCATTTGTTTGGTCCCCACTATGTCGTGAACAAAGAATAGTACCTGTGAGGACAAGATGCCTGAACTGTGTTCTTCTTTAAGCTCTGACAATACTCTCACAAGCGACAGACACTATCCTGGTCACTTCATGCCTATCACTAGCTCTTTCTTTCCTGAATGCTCATGGAAATGAGAACCAATTCACATCAGCATCAAATAATTCATGATGCACAGAAAGCCCTAAAGTGATTTTTTTAAAAAAGACTGTAGGGGTAAGAGAGAAATACATCTCTTAAGGAAAAAACAATTCATCAATGATAAATTTCTATTCTGTCCCATGTACTGTGAAGGAAACAACCCAATTAAGTAGTTTATTTTTCCTTTCCTAAAACTTAAAATAAATGAATTAAATTTCAAATGATACATAAAAAGTGCACATACTATAGAATGCCATGTGATGTGCAAACACAAACAAGCCATGTGATGATTCACTAAGGTTCAGTATAGTCATTTCCTTAAACATAGACTTATAGAACTGTAGAAAAAATGGCTAATTAAATTATTTACTAGTATTTATATTGTATTTAATTGGTTTGCGGGGTTAATCTTTAACCCACCATTATAAATGAGCACACAGATACCATATGGATTTTAACAAGCCTTGACCTAAATTGTGCAATCTTAGCCCATCTAAGCTAGCTCTTAATTTTATTTCTCAAATATGACCCATATATCTATATGTCCCTTTGGACTCCTACTATCCACACTATGCTGATGTTCCAGGCCACATATGTTCCAGGCCACATGGAATGATCTTCTTTAATCTATCCCATCAAGTGTCTCCTACTTCCTGTTCCTGGATTCTTTTTTTTTTTTTTTTTTTGGAGGTTTCTCTTACCTATCAACTTCTCTGCTTCAGAAGCCTGCACACCTTAGTCCCACCTACCTCTGTCTTTGCCCAATCTCAGGCCTCATCATTTACTCAATCAGAGAATGCCTCAGAAGGGGCGGTAACAAGATCTCAGCATTGAAATCAGCCCTTATTAGATCTTCCAAAAACAGAACAATTACAAGAAGAACAAAGGGTATTTACATTCTAATGCTAACAGCTAGCTTAACAGTAAGTCAATAGTTAAAATTGGGAAATTCACAAGAAATCTATTTAATTCTCACCATTTCCCATGAAGACTTTTGGGTGTCTGGACTCCAACTCAGAACTACATCATTGCACTGACTGTCTCTTATTTTCTTACTGTCCTTGAGTATGCCACAGTTCCTTCATTTGTTCTTCATTACTTAAGGAAATTATAATTGGTTGATGTATTTTTATATTTCCTGATATTTTGTTAACAATAATCCATAATACAGGTCATTTGTAATGGATTGGCATTACATGAGATTCTCTCTCTGTATTTCTAGATCCCTTAGATACTTGTATAACAATGGTTATGGGTGCATATTTTCAAGGGATGACATACTTAATGACTTTAAACGTTTTTAATTTTCAGATGAAAACGTATGCCTTTATGGTGATAGAAAATGATATCTAGTAATATGTGAACCCCATGAAATACCTAAATATCTATTACTAAAATTCTTGGTGTATATGAAAACATTTAATGCTTAGTACTCTGTCAGTAACTGATCATAACTTTGATATTATTGATACTTATCAGTTATTTCATACAATATCCATCAGTGTGAATTTGCAGCTGTTTTTTCATGATTGATTTGGGGTTATATTTTCTTACTAAAAAATTATTGCAATCAAGACAGAATTGTAACAGTAAATTTTTATTTATCAAGCATATATTTATTAATACTTAACAATTACCTAACAATTATCTATAAGGTTCCTAGGTCCTAAAACCCAAACCCTAACTCTAAAACCTAGCACCTAAAACTTCTTAATACCTACAAAACAACCATTTATCATTAACCTAAAGTTTCTTTTTTTAATTTTTATTTTTTTTATATAAGTACTTTATTTTTTTTTCTTCAAGTTACATCTCAGTCACAAACCCTTCCCTATTCCCCCTTCCTGTCCCACCCTTCCATCCTCTTCCCCCCCCCAACAGCTTCCCTTTTCAATCCAACAAATGGTTCTTTCTC
>CAJQZJ010033935.1:1408984-1474682 GCA_907164525.1 Lophiomys imhausi
TAGTAGCTAACAAGGTGACATGCATGCATGACTAGGAGTTTGTTTTTCTTAACTATCCTAAACAGTTTCTTAAAAGGATATTTTCCTCTGGGCGTGGATCCTTATGAATGGCTGGTCTTCATCAAATCTTAAAGTCTCTGAATTTCATTCCTCAGATCCTAGAACAGTTTATCAAGCAGGAATTGCCTTTGCGGTCTTAGAGTCCAATTATTTACCAGATGAAAAGTTTCTTAGGCTCACCATTCAGATACTTTAGGCCTGCAAGAGTCTTGCTTCAGTGTTCTGTCCAATCTGAAGCACCTGGGCTCTGAGGGGAGACAACTCCCCATCTAGATGCTCCAGAATACTAGAGAGAATCCATCCCCAGATCCACAATGGGTCAATACAAGAGGATGAAGCCTCCCAGTGAGACTGTGATGTAGTTTCTCTGCCAGATGAGGGGAAGGTGAGATAGGAGGAGGAGAGCCTCTGTCCACATGAATCTTGGTGTAAATATCTTCACCTGTTGTAATGAATTGGCAACATGATTTTTGGCAGAAGCTTTCACGAGCTTCCAAATCATGCCCCTGGGTAATGTCCCTCCATAGCTTTTCTTGCAGAGGCCAAAGAGCAGCAGGCGATCTGGAGATTGTGTGATCTGTTGTCATGGATCTCAGGATGGGCACCTCAGAGCATGTCCCTGCCAAAAGTCTTGTGATCAAAAAAGTCATCCATCCTTGGTGGGTTCCCAAGGACATGTCGTCACATTGGACGTAAATTTTACCTTAAAGTCCAGGCTTTTGCTATTCCAAGATCCCTATTGTATTAAATGCTATCACTAAACCCACCACATGACTATTCTCGATACATTAGGCATTGTATTCTAGGTCACTTGCTTAAGGTATTGTCTACCAAATTTTGCCAATATAAAGTTAACAGTTTTCATTTGAGGTTAAATATCTTGGTAGCAATGGTGAGCATGTGAATCTGACAATATAAAGCCTCTTTTCAAATTTTCATCCATTGATTTTGGCATTCATCAACAGATCTTGCTTCTAGGAACTATCACTATAGTGTTTGCCTAAATTTGTTATGTTTTTCCTAAGTTATTTTTGTTATTAATTGAATTATAAGTACAAAATACCTATTCCTCACTCTTCTTTATTTATTCAAATATTAATGCTTATTTACACCTCCATGGACTCTGGGACATTACTTTTACTTTGTAGGTTTTGACCCAATGTCATCTTCCTTTGTTCCATTGCATAAAAAGTCCTAACTCTGGCCCTGAGAAATCTTAGCAGTTATTCCAATGTCCTCTCAACATGCCCATTCCTTTTCCAAGACATTTCTTTTGTTCTGATATCACAAGAAAGAAATATTGATCTTATCTTATACTATTTTGTTCCTGGCCCTAGAATAAGCCACTTTCTTTAGTAACACCATTTCTTTTTATTGAAGAATGGTATTTGAATTTAGGGGGGAAAAGCCTGTGAGTGAGGTATGCTCATTGCTATTTGAGTGCTAGCATTTATGTTGCATCTGTAATGGGAATTAATTTTCTTTAGTGAATTACTACAGCTTTTGGGGTGCAGATTGGCCTGGCACAATGCAATGTATGGTTCTGGGGAAACAGATGTAATTGGCAATGCCCAGGAAACTGAGAGAAAGGGTTTTTGGATGCTGCCTCTCTTCAATGTGGGCAGAGCTGATTTGATGGCTCTGATAGAGCTTTACTAAAGGGTGTACTTGTAAATCTGCAGCTCTGAGAAAGATGGAGAAAGTGCTCAGTAGAAGGGCATGATCAATAGTTGACAGTTACTGAGAGAGAGCCGGAGAGCCTATGAGGCCATGAAAGATCGCAAGAGGAGCCCCCAAGGAGGAGAGAAAGGAGCACACATAAGAGAAGTTCAAAATGAAGAATCAGTGGTCAGAAGCCTCAGTACATAAACTGAGAACTGGTGAGGAAATAGGAGACTGAGCCCCGATATGTATGTGAGAGAGAGACTTGCTGGCAAAGACTACCAAGAAGGCCGGCAAAAAAGGCATGACATAGAACCTGCTAAGAGATGAGAGAAAGTTCACAAAAATCGGACACTGAAGACATCCATCAAGGGGCCCTAGAGTTGCCGACAAAGTGAATGAGGCACAAGGAAGCAATCAGAGTTCTGAGGCAGTAGCAATGACCTCAAAAACAGGTAAGATGGTAACCCCTGTAATGTGAGGGTGTGAGAAAATTAGTCCCAGAAAGGCCTTGAAGCAGGGTAAGACCTAGAAGTCAAAGACTAAGCCCCCATGATGCAGCAGCAGGCCTGTGGGGATTCAGCTAATTCAAATGGGTGTGCTAAGGAGATTATGGAAGTGTCAGTCTCAGCTGACTGAAACCAGCCCCAAGCTGAGGTTGAAGCAGGCTGGACATAGGAGTCAGTTGGTGATGCTAGGCCTTGAGCTGGAGCAAAACAACCTCAGACTGAAGCTGAAATAGGGCTGATGTGACTGTACCATAGCCAGACTGTGACTGCTATTTGCGATGTGCCAGCAGATAGAAGGCTGACAAGTTGCCCTTATGGGCCTATGCTAGAGAATCCTAATATCCTTTCAAAAGGGTTAAAGTAGGATTGTTTAAGTGTTATTAGGCATTCGGTGTTTACAGGTTATAGGTTTATTAGGTATTAATAAATATACGTTAATAAATTTCTGTTTACATACATCAGTGGTCAGAGCTAGGAAATGCATGAAAGCACATATCTTATTTCTATATCTATCTAGGTAATTCTAAACAAGGAGTTTGTACTAATAGCTCTAGTTCTAGTCCATGCACACCAATTTTATTCTAGCTTTCCCCCTTTACTTATCTGTAACTTCTTTCTCTGAAAAAGTTCTTTCAATAAGAACTAAGGTGGTATGAGTTTATTAAAACAACCAGTTATGAGAATGTTTTTGTTTAATCCCAGGTGTGAGGCTGCTTAAGACACAGGTGTAAAGTATCAACTGTCTCAAGAGCTAGCATGTGGTATGTGGTATGCAAACTCTGAGGATTTGAGAGAGAGGAATAAAAACCCAGAGGTCCGAGGAGAAGCTCTACAAAGAAGTAGGAGAAGAGGGGCTACAAAGAAGAGAAAGGACAACAAATAAGAAAGAGGTTGATGCTCTCCTGACTGCTGTTGCTTCCCCAAACTGCTGCTTGTTCTTCATGCTGTTGTCTCCTGTTTTTCTGGACTTCTACTGAGACTGGTATTGCCCTCAAAGTACCCAATGACCCTAATCAGCAGGAAGTAGCTCAAAGAGCTCTATGCCCCCTTTCACCTTTAACCTTCTTACTCTCCTGCATAGTGTTGGGGGTTATGAGGAACAAAGGGTGAAAAGGAGGTAAAGATATTAAGTACAAAAATAAATAAAAGCCTCTTGCTACAAGTGGCACCCAATGTGGGGCATTATGGTTAACTTGACTTTCAAAACTGTAGAGGAAACTGCAGGTTTTGAAACTATGGAACCAGTTGTTGACAAAATGGCAATGTTTGCAGCTGAATTCTATCCTGTTTTTCACTCAGATCAGATCTTCTGTGTTGTTTGGTTTCTTCTCTTTTATTGACTTATCATAAAGAAACTTGCTACAACTTCACAATTAGAAAGTGTGCAAACGCAGATTGAGGAGCTTAAGAAAAATCTGCCAGGTCAGGTGACAGAAACTGGAAATATGCCATGTTCTTTCCTAGCTAGGTCTCCACAGCCACTGTGTATACCAGTAGAAGACCAGGTAGGTAATAATGTTAATGTAGAACCAAGTGCATCTCCAGAGGAGCTGCTTGGTACTCCAGAAATGCCACTAGCTTTTCCAATAATTTATCAAAATGGGCCTTGTATTAATGAAGGTCAACTCAACTCGGAACTAACATGGTATCCAATAGACATGTTGGATTTAAAGAATTCAAGGATTACATTGTGTCTTATGCATTCATCCTTTGTTAAGTAAATGCTTAATAACTGGGCAATGCAAAACTGAGTAATTCCCCAAGATTAGAAGGGACTGGTATCAGATGTGCTAGAAGGTAACCAGCAATTACAAGGGTTGTCATGGTGGAAACATGAAGTCACAAGATTAGAACAACAAAATAGTGTAACATGAATAAATGTAACAACTGACAAAATTATTGGTGAGGGACGGTATGCTGACTTAAGGTAACAAATTTATATGGATGATATTGCAATCGAATAATGTAATAATACAGTTTTAAGAGCCTGGGATAAGGTTGCAGAAAATGGAAAAAGATGTATTTCATATATTAAGGTTGTACAAGATCCTGGAGAAAACTTTACTGACTTTTTACAGAGGTTGACTTTAGCTGTGGAGAGAGATGTACCAAACCCTGATGTCAGACAAGAGTTAATAAATACCTTGGCATTTGAAAATGCCAATGTCCAATGCCAAAGAATAATTAGACCATTAAAGGCTCGAGGAGCTCCAATGGATGATTGGATAAGAGAAACAATGGATATTAGTTCTCAAGAATATCAGGCTAATATCATAGGACAAATCATTGCTAGGGGTTATAAAAGATGCTTTAAATGTGGTGAATTTGGTCATTTCCAAAAAGATTGTATGGCAACAACTTCCAGAGCTCTAACTAATTTCAGAGCTAAAAATGACAGGTATTTTGACTCTACAGGAGGTTATAAAAGGGATGAAGGGTTATGGTAACAATGGAATGTCAAGGCCTCCAGGATTTTGTACTCACTGTGGTTAAGGTAAACTCTGGTCCAGAGATTGCAGATCTAAAATGGATGTCAGAGGTAATCCCTTACAAGAAAATGAGGGGAGGGGCTTACCGGTTTGAGGCCCCAAATAAAAAATTATGAATCGCTATCCATGAGCCAGTCAGAGGAAAATAATCTGGAAGAACAAAATTAACTATTGAGGATCTTTTATATGCTACTGAAGGCAGTTCAGCTTTAAATCTGGCCACAGATGAGTCTATTACATTATCCAAAACAGATGAATGCTATAAAATAATCACTGGTGTTTACTATGGTCCTTTACCATAAAGGTCAGTAGGACCCTTAATTTCTGGAAGAAGTGGATTAACCTCTCAAGGATTTATTATGCATCCAGGTGTTATAGATGGAGATTGCAAAGGAAGAAATTAAAATTCCAGTATCTGGGAGGAAATAAATGAAAATTAATGCAGGGGATATAATTGCTCGGTTGCTGTACTTACCTTACATCAAGGACAAAGCTGCTCCACAGAAAGAACAGGAACATTTAGAGTACTTGAAAACATGTATTTGGGCAAACAGGAGTGAATTATAAGAGACCAAAATTAAAAGTACAAATGAGTAATACTGAAATAGAAGGATTGGTAGACACAGGAGCTGATGTCACCATTCTATCTCAAAATTCTTGGAATCGAAAATGGCCACTTCAAAAGGTTCCTACACATTTTATAGAAATTGGTAAATTATCACGTTAAGCAAAGTGTACAATGGATTAAATGGGTTGGACCAGAAGGGCAAACAGTGAAATTAAGACCCTATGTGGTTGACATACCCATTAATTTATGGTGAAGAGAACTTTTACAACAATGGGGTACTCAAATTAATATTCCTGCAATCCCACCCCCCAAAAAAACAAATGATGAAATAATGGATGTACATGTGGAAGGTATTGATGTGAGTACTCAACAACAATCACAACTTGTGTCTAATCTCCAAATACAGGACACCCTAGGCACTGAGTTTATGGATGCTTTTGGGGAAAGTACTGATATGAGTGTTCAAGAGCAATCACAAGCTGTGTCCAAGGTCCAAACACAGGACACCACAGGAGTTGAGTTTCCAAATTTATACTAGGTGTAACTGCTGTAATTCCAAAAGCCATACCTTTGAAATGGCTATCAAATATCTCTGGGTGGCAAGAGAAGTGGCCCATAACAAAGGAAAAATTACAGGCATTAGAACAATTGGTACAAGAAGAGCTAAAGACTGGTCATATAGAAAAGTCTACCACCCCATGGAATTCTCCTGTGTTTGTTGTAAAAAAAAGAAATCAGGAAATGGCTCCTGTGTTTGTTGTAAAAATAAATTAGGAAATGGTGAATGGTAACAGATTTAAGAGCTGTGAATAGAGTAATTCAACCAATGGGTCCTTTTCAGTCTGGTATACCATTACCTTTTTATTACCAAAGTCATGGCCTATACTAGTAATTGATTTAAAAGATTGTCTTTTCACAGTTCCAGTGCATAGAAATTATAAGGAAAGATTTGCTTTCTTTGTACCTAGTTTTAAAACAGCAGGCCAATTGAGAGATATTAGAATGTGCTTCCATGGGGAATGTTGAATAGTCCAACTCTGTGTCAATATTTTGTATATCAACCATCAGAAATAATTCGTAGGCAATTTCCTCAATCTATTATTTATTACTATATGGATGATATTTTTGTTGGCTGATTATGATGTAGGTACTTCAGAGAACTTATTGTAGGGTTATGAGGAGTTGGTGGTAAGAAGTAGAAGGTGAATATGATCAACAAACCTATATGCATGAAATTTTCAAAGAATAAATAAAAATATTATTTAGGAGAGGAACAGACAATGTGTTCTAAAGTGTGTCAATACAAGGCCTTACTTGAGGGTCAGTGGGTTGGAACAATTGTCATCAATATGCACTTGTGCAGAAACACATAATTCTTGTCAATTTAAAGATTCTGTAAAAACATACATCTGGGTAAATACTAACAAGAACCATGATGCAAAAATTACATGCTTGGTGAAATACAGTTATCATGGGAGGCTTCTTAGAGGAAGATTTGTTATCCAAGCCATAAACCATGGACTTAAATAAAAAAATTTCCTATATACTCAGATAATAAAAAGTCAATACTGGTTGTTTCATGACTCATTCCATAGTCTCTGAGAGAAAAGAAAGCTTTAGGGCAATTTCTGAGGGTCACTCACTCCTGTATGTATGACTTACTGTTCATAGGAAAATGCAGACGTGAGTCCCACTATACTTATGTCTCTGAGTGACCTTAAGAAATAGTGATAATAATTCATTCTCTAGTAAGAGCATATAATTTATATTACTTAGTAAACCTTAAAATATTCCATGCAGTATCATTTAACCTTTATTGTCTCTGAATATTAAACTAAACCAGGACTCTAAGCCCAAAAGGAACTATATTCTCTAAGCTTTGGTTGTTCATTAATTTCTACTCGGTGGATGTACAAAGTGTCTGGGAAGCTTCCCGTTGTTCTCGTTGAGCTTCTGGACATCATGCTGTGGCACAGGAGGGCCTGTGTCAAACTTGCAATTAACTAACTACTGTACCTCAGATGTGTACACAGTCCTGGGTCTTCATAAATATTGTTTGTGTTTAATGTGATAGGTGACAGAACACTTATTGGATAAAGGTATACCACACCTAAGGAATGCAGAACTTTTGGCAAGTGCTAGCATGTAATAAACAACCTTGTGTAATAATTCAATACCCATCCTGTGCCTCAGTTGCCACCTGTGATATGGTAGTAGCAGTGTAATGTACGTTTTTTATTTATTTTTAGTTTACAAATAATAATTGTGTGTATGGGATATAATGTGATATTTTTATATATTTATATGATATAGCAAAATAATTCAGGAAATTTAATCAATATATTCATCACCTTCTTCATTTATTTTCTGTGATGATAATGTTAAAAGTCAATTCTTCTAGCAATTTTGAAACATACAGTATCTTTGATAGGTTCCTATTGCTGTGACAAAACCCTATGACCAAAGCAATGTGAGGAAGAAAGGGTTTACATGGCTCACAATTCCACAGCACTGTTCATGATCAAAGCAAGTCTGGAAAGAAACTGAAACAGGTCAGGAACCAGGAGGCAAGAGTTGTTACAGAAGCCATGGAAGAAACCCGCTAACTGGCTTGCTCCATATGGCTGCCAGCCTGTTTTCTTATATAATCCAAGACTACCAGCCCAAAGATGGTTCCATCTAACTGGGTTGGGTCTTCCCCCTCCAATCACTAATAAAAAAAATACCTTACAAGTTTGCCTACTACTGCATTTTGTAGAGGCATTTTCTTAATTGAAGTTCCCTCCTCTCAAATGACTGTAGTTTGTGTAAAGCTGACATTAAATGATACAGTACATTCAATATACCATTAGAAATCTTTAGAACTAGTAAATTCAGTAAAATTGCAAGTTTAAAAATCAATATAAAAGTTGGTAGCATTTTTCTAAACTGTAACATTATCTGAAAAAGAAATTAAGAAAATAATGGTGTATGCAAAAAAAAAATTTTTAATTACTTAAGAGTAAATTAAACTGAGACAAAGGATCCATACAATGAAAACTATTAAACATGATATTAAAGGAAATACAAATATGTAGAAAACATCAATGCTTATAGATTGGGAAGAATTTATATTGTTAAATTTTCTGTATGCCTAGTGTGGTTAGTGCTGATAATTAACTTGATCAGATATATAATCACCTAGGATACAAATTTTTGGGCATGCTTCTAAGGGATTATCTTGATTATGTTAACTATAGGAAGATGTCACCTAAAAGTGGGTGGCAGCATTCCCTAAGCTTAAGTATTGGGTTGCATAAAAAGAAGGAAGTTTGTTGAACGTCAGTATTCACCATTCTTGCTTCCTGAACGAAGATAAAACATGAACAACTATCTCAAGCTCTTGATGGCATAACTTTTGTGCAAAAGTGGACTGCACCCTCTAACTCTGAACCAAAATAGAGTTTTTTTTCTTTATGCTAAATTTCTCAGCATATATTATCATAGTATGAGGAAAAATAAATTATATACTACCCAAAGTGATCTACAGATTCAATGAAATCCCTGTAGGAATGCTAAATACATTAAAAAATAAAAGTAGGGGGGACCAAGATGGTGGCAGTCTGGCATGGATACATTCTGAGTGAGGGGAAAAACCAGCTAAATCACTGCAGAGATATAATCGCTAAGCAGCAATTTGAGAGTAGGCAAACTTGTAAGGTATTTTTTTTTATTAGTGATTGGAGGGGGAAGACCCAACCCAGTTAGGTGGTACCATCTGTGGGCTGGTAGTCTTGGATTATATGAGAAAACCCATGGAGGCTCATGTGGCAAACTCAGGGACAATGAAAGTCCCTGGGCTAGATTTTTAGACACTCAGTAAAACAGAACAGACAGATGCGGAAGCAGGAGCACTTCATACCAAGAAGAGCTCATGGGTCTGAGCTATTTGGGACCCAAATTGGCGGCTCCGAACCCCAGACATAGGTGCTCACCAGCTTCCTGTGTCCCCACTTTCCACACAGGCATTCCAACACCAAAAAGAGGATCAGCAGAGCCAGGGGAATAGGTAAATTCTCTGGGAAGCAACATGTTGACAACCAGCAGCACAGACACATTTTGAGCTGCAGGAGGAGCACTGGACCACCTTGAAGATATACTATGGCAAAGCAGTGGTCTGGGGGAACCAAGCATATCTGGGCTCTCCTGGAAAGACCTTGGAAAATAAGGATCCCTGTGCTGGACATACAGACACTCAGAAGAAAACTGCAGCCATCAATTCAGGACATGAGCAGGAGGCTCTGACCTCCAGACCGAAGTCCTTCTCTGCTTCCTGAGTCCCCAGTTTCCACACAGTTGTTCAAGCACCCAAAAGAAGACCAACAGATCCACAGGAACAGAAAGATAAAGTTGGGTTGTATGATGGGTGGTCAAGTTAAAAGGCCACTGAGCTGTCCTGAATACTAGCACTATGGATGGGTTGTGGTCTTCATATTAGTTCTCCCTGCCTGTGTACCTTGTCCCTCCTCAGCTGGGTACCCTCTCTACAGCATGTAGAGTTCTGTCCATGGAGAAGAGTTTTCTTGGTCATTGTGCACTACCCAAAAGATATGGACTGTATGGACTCAGTGTTTCTGGATGAGAGACACAGAGGTGCTCCTGGAATTACCTATGTGCCAATTGGGAGGACCAAAACCTGATACATGAGCTGCACGCAGCTCTAGCATACAATTTGTGGCCCTCTAACCCCCATGAACCTCACTAGGAAGATCAGCTGGATTTAAGGAACCTGCAGGCTGTAATAACACTTCCCACCCAAATCCTTTACCTGAGCACCCAGTTTGGATACAACAGGAAGGGGTGAGCTGCAGGCAGCCCACTAAGATGCAACTACAAACACCAGGCTCTACCCAAATTGTAAAGAGCTACAGATCACCAAGATTATATAGCAACCCTACCATAGCACCTTCCTTGTCACCAAGCCCAGAAGACACTAGGAACAATCAGCTAAGGACAGCCAGATGGATAAAGGTCAGTGAAAGAACGAGACTGACAAAAGTCATAGAAATATGACTCCAACAAAATTGAGCTATACTAATACAGCAAGCCCTGACCATCCCACCACAGCTGAAACACAAGAAAATGATGCCAAATCTATACTTATGAAAATGATAGAGGCCTTAAAGGAAGAAAATATCTTAAAGAATTTTAAGAAATCACAATTCAATAATTGAAAGCAGTGGAGTATTCCATTAAAGTCCTCCAAGAAAACTAAGTCAAACAAGAGAGGGAAAGGGAAAACGCTATAGAATTGCAGGGAAAACAAGCAAATTAGAGAAGGAAATGTATAAAACAATGCAAGACCTAAAACTGGAAATGGAAACAATAAAGAAAAGAGAATCACAGACAATCCTGAAGATGGAAAACCAAGGAAAGAGAACAAGAACTACACACGTGAGTATCACAAATAGGATACAAGAGATGAAAGACAGAGTATCAGCCATGGAAGACTCAACTGAAGAAATCAGTACAACAACCAAAGAAAATGAGAAATCTAAAAAGTTTCTTACCCATAACATCCAAGAAATGAAGGACTCAATAAAAAGATGGAACCTAAGAATTACAGGCATAGATGAAAGAGAAGACTTCTGACTCCAAGGACCAGGAAACATTTTCAACAAAATCATAGAAGAAAATTTTCCAAACCTAAAGATAGAGATGCTGGTAAAAGTCCAAGAAACATACAGAACTCCATGTAGATTAGACTAGAAAGGAAATTCCTCCTGCCAGATAATAATCAAAACTCCAAATATACAGAACAAGATAGAAGAATATTAAAAGCTGTAAGGAAAAAGGCTCAGTAACATACAATGGCACACCCTTCAGAATTACACCTGATATTTTCTCAGAAACTTTAAAAGCTAGAAGGGCCTGGGGAGGTGTCCTAGAATCCCTAAGAGATCACAGGTGCCAGCTCAAACTACTATACTCAGTAAAACTTACTATCACCATAGATGGAAAAAAACAAGACATTTGATTACAAAATGAAATTTAAAAAATATCTATTCACAAAGGAGATCCTAGTAAGGAATGTGCAACCCAGAGAAGATAACTACACCTCTGAAAACACAGGAAACAAATAACTCCACTGCAGCTAAACCAAAAGAAACACACAACCACACAACCACCACCTACATCAAAATTACAGGAAATAACAATCTATGGTCATTAATATCTCTCAACATCAATGGACACAACTCCCCAATAAAAAGACAAAGGCTTACAGAATGGATCTATAAACAAGACCCATCATTTTGCTACATATAAGAAAGGCACCTCACCAACAAAGATAGAATTTACCTCAGACTAAAGGGTTGGGAAAATGTTTTTCTTTTTTATGATTTTCTTTTTCTTTTCTTTTATTTTTATTGCTTCAGGTTACATTTCCATCATATTGTACCCATTCCCCCCTTCCCAGCCCTGCCCTCACACCCTCTACCCCCTAACCCTTCTATCCCACTCCTCTGGAGTGGAGTGTCCCTACATAACTGTCCCTCGCCCCAGTTCAAAAGTCATATGAGGGCCAAGAGCCTCCTCATATACTGGGGACCTACAAGGCAGCACCACCAGTGAAAAGTGTCTCATTGCCAGGGAGGGAAAACTAAAAAAACAAACTAACAAACAAACAAAAACAAAACAAAAAATAAATAAAAAATGAATAAAAAGTCTATGTCCATGTTCCCTTTGGTGTGTTGGTTGTAGTATATATATCCTGTACTATATAGCGAAATTCCTACTATAAGTGAATAGATGCCATGTGCATCCTTCTGACCCTGGATTAGTTCACTCAGGGTGAGCTTCTCTAGTTCCATCCATTTGGCTGCAAATTGCATAATTTCATTGTTTCTGATAGCTGAGTAATATTCCATCATATAGATGTACCACAGTTTTTTCATCCATTTTTCAGTTGAGGGACATCTGGGTTGTTTCCAGTTTCTAGCTATTACAAATAAGGCTGCGCTGAACATAGATGAGGAAACTTTCTTATGATTCTGTGAGGAGTCATTTGGATGTATACCCAGAAGTGGTATAGCTGGGACTTGAGGCAGAGTTATTCCAAGTTTTTTAAGATATCGTCATACTGACCTCCATAGTGGTTACACAAGCCTGCACTCCCACCATCAATGGAGTAGGGTTCCCCTTTCTCCACATCCTCACCAGCATGTGCTGTCATTTGAGCTCTTGATCTTAGGCATTCTGAGAGGTGTGAGATGGAATCTCAGAGTCGTCTTGAGTTGCATTTCTCTGATGATTAAGGATGTTGAGCATTTCTTCAAGTGTCTCTCAGCCATTAGGGATTCGTTCTTTGTGAATTCTCTATTTAGATCCGTCACCCATTTTTTGATAGGATTATTTGCTTTCTTGGCATTTAATTTCTTGAGTTCTTTGTAGATTTTGGATATTAGCCCTCTGTCAGATGTGGGGTTGGTGAAGATTTTCTCCCAGTCTGTAGGCTGCCATTTTGTTCGAATGACAGTGTCTTTTGCCTTACAGAAGTTTTTCAGTTTCATGAGGTCCCATTTATTGATTGTTGGTCTTAGAGCCTGAGCTGTTGGTGTTCTGTTCAGGAATTTGTCACCTGTGCCAATGAGTTCAAGGGTTTTTGCCACTTTTTCTTCTAGTAGACTTAGTGTGACTGGCCTTATGTTAAGGTGTTTGATCCACTTGGACTTCAGTTTTCTAGAGGTGATAAGTATGGGTCTAATTTCATTCTTTTACAAATGGACATCCAGTTGGACCAGCACCATTTGTTGAAGATGCTGTGCTTTTTCCATTTGCAGTTTTCTCAAAAATTCTTTGTCAAAAATTAGGTGGCCATAGATGTGTGGGTCCATTTCTGGGTATTCAATTTGATTCCATTGATCTACTGGTCTGTTTCTATACCAATACCATGCTGTTTTTACTACTATTGCTCTGTAGTACAGCTTGAAATCTGGGATGGTGATACCTCCAGATGTTTTTTTTATTGTACAGGATTGATTTAGCTATTCTGTTTTATTTTTTTTTGTTGTTGTTGTTGTTCCATATGAAATTAAGAATAGCTCTTTCCAGATCTATAAAGATTTGTGTTGGTATTTTGAAAAGAATTACATTGAATCTATATATTGCTTTTGGTAGGATGTCCATTTTTATTATGTTGATCCTACCTATCCATGAGCATGGGACATCTTTCCATCTTCTAAAGGTCTCTTCAAATTCTTTCTTCAAGGGCTTGAAGTTCTTATTGTACAGGTCTTTACTTGCTTGGTCAGAGTCACCCCAGATATTTTATATTGATTGTGGCTATTGTGAAGAGGGTTGTTTCCCTTATTTCTTTCTCAGCCCATTTGTTTGTTGTATAAAGAAGGGCTTCTGATTTTTTTGAATTAATTTTGTATCCAGCCACTTTGCTGAATGTGTTTATCAGCTTTAAGAGTTCTCTGGTGGAATTTTTGGGGTGGCTTATGTATACTAACATATCGTCTGCAAATAGGGATAATTTGACTTCTTCATTTCCAATTTGTATCCCTTTGATCTCTTTTAGTTTTGTTATTGCTCGAGCACGAAGTTCAAGTACTATATTGAAGAGATATGGTGAAAGAGGGCATCCTTGTCTTGTCCCTGAGTTTAGAGGAAATGCTTCAAGTTTCTCTCCATTTAATTTGATGTTGGCCACTGGCTTGCTGTATATTACCTTTATTATTTCTAAGTATGGTCCTTGTATGCCCGTTCTCTCCAGAACTTTTAGCATGAAGGGGTGTTGGATTTTGTCAAATGCTTTTTCTGCATCTAGTGAGATTATCATGTGTTTTCTTTTTCCTTCATCTTGTTTATATGGTGAATTACGTTGATAGACTTTCGTATGTTGAACCATGCCTGCATTACTGGGATTTAGCCTACTTGATCATGGTGTATGATACTTTTGATGTGTTCTTGAATTCAGTTTGCTAGAATTTTATTAAGTATTTTTGCATCTAAGTTCATGAGGGAGATTGGTATGAAGTTCTCTTTCTTTGTTGGGTCTTTGTGTGGTTTAGGAATCAGGGTGACTGTGGCCTCATAGAATGAGCTTGGCAGTGTTCTTTCTGATTCAATTTGGTGAAAGAGTTTGAAGAGTATTGGTGTTAGCTCCTCTTTGAAGGTCCGGGAGAATTCCCTGCTAAAGCCATCTGGCCCTGGGCTTTTTTTGGTTGGGAGATTTTTCATGACTGTTTCTATTTCCTTTGGGGTTATAGGGCTGTTTAATCTGTTAATCTCATCTTGATTTAGCTTCGGTAGGTGGAATCTGTCAAGAAAATTGTCCATTTCGCTTAAGTTTTCAAATTTGGTGGAGTGTAGATTTTTAACGTAAGACCCAAATATTCTCTGGATTTCCTCAATGTCTGTTGTTATTTCTCCCTTTTCATTTCTGATTTTGTTGATGTGGGTCTTTTCCCTCTGCCTTTTAGATAATTTGGCTAAGGATCTGTCTATTTTGTTGATTTTCTCAAAGAACCAACTCTTGGTTTCATTGATTCTTTGTACAGTTCTTTTTGTTTCTAAGTTGTTGATTTCAGCCCTAAGTTTGATGATTTCCTGACCTCTGCTCCTCTTGAGAGTGTTTGCTTCTTTTTTTTTTCCAACTCACCCAGTTTAGCTGTTAATTTGCTAATATGAGCTGTCACAATTTGCTTTTAGAAGGCAATTAGTGCTATGAACTTTCCCGGTAGCACAGCTTTCATTGTGTCCCATAGGTTTGGGTATGTTGTGTCTTCATTGTGGTTGGATTTTAAGAAGTCTTTGATTTCCTTCTTTATTTCTTCCCTGACCCAGGAGTCATCCAGTAAAGAGTTGTTCAATTTCCATATGTGTGTAGGCTTTCTGTTGATTCTTTTCCTGTTGAAATCCAGCTTTATTCCATGGTGGTCTGATAAGATACAAGGGGTTATTTCAATTTTCTTGTATCTGTTGAGACTATCTTTGTGTCAATTTTAGAGAAGGTTCTGTGTGGTGCTGAGAAGAAGGTATATTCCTTTGTGTTTGGGTAAAACGTTTTGTAAATGTCTGTTAGGTCCACTTGGTTCATGATCTCTGTTAGACTCATTATTTCTCTGTTTGGCTTCTGTCTTGATGATGTGTCCATTGTTGTGAGTGGGGTGTTGAAGTCTCCCACTACTTATGTGTGTGGATCAATGTGCCATTTAAGTTTTAGAAGTGTTTCTTGTACAAATGTAGGTGCCTTTGTATTTGGGGCATAGATGTTCAGTAATGAGATGTCCTCTTGATGAATGTTCCCTTTAATTACTATGTAATGCTTCTCTCTTTTTTTATTAACTTCAGTTGGAAGTCTATTTTGTTTAATATTAGGATGGCTACTCTAGCTTGCCCTTGTGTCCATTTGCTTGGAAAACTTTTCCCCAGCCCTTTACTCTGAGATAGTGTCTATCTTTGATTGTGAAATGTGTTTCTTGTATGCAGCAAAAAGATGGGTCTTGTTTATGGATCCAATCTGTCAGTTTGTGTCTTTTTATTGGTGAGTTGAGTCCATTGATATTGATGGATATTAGTGACCAGGGGTTGTTATTTCCCATTATTTTAGTATAGGTGGTCATCCTGTGCCTCTTTTGGTTTAGTTGCTTTGGAGTTTTCTATTTCCTCTGTTTACTTGGGTGTAGTTATCTTCTCTGGGTTGGAATTTTCTTTCTAGGATCTTCCATAGGGCTGGGTTTGTGGGTAGATATTCTTTAAATTTGAGTTTGTCATGGAATATCTTGTTTCTCCATCTATGTTGATAGAGAGTTTTGCTGGGTATAGTGCTCTGGCTGGGCACCTATGTTCTCTCTGGGCTTGTAGGATATCTGTCCAGGCCCTTCTAGCTTTTAAAGTTTCTGAGGAGAAGTCAGGTGTAATTCTGATGGGTCTGCCATTGTATGTGACTTGGCCTTTTTCTCTTACAGCTTTTAATATTCTTTCTTTTTTTTAATATTCTTTCTTTTTTCTGTACATTCGGAGTTTCAATTATTATGTGGCGAGAGGAGTTTCTTTTCTGATCTAATCTGTTTGGTGTTCTGTAAGCCTCTTGGATTTTTATTGGCATCTCTTTCTTCAAGTTTGGGAAGTTTTCTTCTATGATTTTGTTGAAGATATTTCCTGGACCTTGGAGTCGGGAGTTTTCCCTTTCCTCTATGCCTATAATTTTTAGGTTCCATCTTTTCATTGAGTCCTTGATTTCTTGGATGTTGTGGGTGAGAGATTTTTTAGCTTTCTCATTTTCTTTGGATGTTGTACTGATTTCTTCCATCGAATCTTCCATGCCTGAGATCCTGCCTTCCACCTCTTGCATCCTATTTTTGATACTCATTTCCATAGTTCCTGTTCTCTTCCCTTGATTCTCCATTTCCACTCTTAACTCTGACTGTGCTTTCTTTATTGTTTCCATTTCCATTTTCATGCCTTGAATGGTTTTATTTGTTTTTTACATTTCCTGCTCCAATTTGCTTGTTTTTGCCTGGAAATCTTTCTTTGCTCTATCTTTTTCCTGTTCAAGATGATCCACCTTGGCTTGGAGCTCTCTAATGGTATTATCCATTGCTTTTGTTTGTAAAGTTGTGGCTTTTTGAATTCCTTCATATATTTAAGTTCTTCTTGAAGGGACTCTATCACTTTCCATAATGTAGATTTTTCATTATTTAATGTGTTTCTGCTGTTGTGAGGTCGTCAGGATTGGATGTACTAGGATAGTTTTGTTTTGTTGGAGTCATATTTCCCTTATTTCTTTTTTTTTTTTTCTTGGACCTTTGGCCATTTGGATGTTCTTAGATGTTTGTTCTTGTTGTCTTCTGGGCTTGGATCAAAAGGGGGGCACTTTGGTGTAGCAGTCGAATTGCTTGGTGATCTGTCACTGCTTACAGTGGGATCTCAGGGTCACTCTGCATCTAATGGCCAGAAGCACTCTGAGCTGGTGCAGCCTATTCCCAGGCAATGACTAATGGCCTGGGATTGTTTCACTGCTCTCAATTCAGACCTCTCTATGTTGCACACTGAGTGTTCAACCTGCAGTGGCTCTTGTGGTATGGTCCTGTGTGCCCAGGCATGGATTCTGTGGACTCTGGAGTTCCCCAAGGAGTCTGAGAGGGCCGGACTCCACGCCTAATATGTCTGGACTTTCCAGAATACAGCTGTGGTCCACCTGGCTGTTTGTCTCCACGTTTTGGAACCCTCAGCCTCTGTCGGCCTCAGCTGTACGCTGCCACTGCAGCTGCCGCAGCCTCCTCTGCCACCGTGGCTGCTGCTACCAGGCATGCGCCACCGCAGCCACCTCTGCTGCTCAGGAACACAAGCCACCACAGCCACCTCCGCCACGCACGTGCATGAGCCGCCTCAGCTGCCTCTAACGCACACGTGCATGAGCCTCCACAGCTCCCTCTGCTGCGCAAGCGGTGCCCGGGAAAATATTTTTCAATCAAAGGGCCCCAGGAAGCAAGCTGGTGTACCCATTCTAACATATAAAATAGACTTTCAACTGAAATTAATCAAAAAAGATAGGGAAGGTCACTACATACTAGTCAAAGGAAAAATTCATCAAGATGACATATCAATATTGATTATCTATGCTGAAATACAAGGGTGCCCATATTTTAAAAGAAACACCACTGAAGCTTAAAACAGACATTGGTACCCACACATTAATAGTGGGAGACTTCAAGACCTCACTCAAACCAATGGACAGGTCATTGAGTCAGAAACCAAATAGAGAAATGATGAGACTAGCAGAGGTCATGAACCAAATGAACCTAACAGATATCTACAGAATGTTTCACCAAACCACAAAAGAATATACCTTCTTCTCAGCACCTCTAGGAACCTCCTCCAAAATTGAACATGTAGATGGTCACAAAACAAGCATCAACATATATAAGAAAATTAAGATAAACCCTTGTATCTTATCAGACAACCATGGAATAAAACTGGACTTCAATAATAACAGAAATAATAAAAAGTCTACACATTTATGGAAACTGAACAACTCTCTAATCAATAACATCTGGGTCAGGGAACAAATAAAAACTAAAATAAAAAAATCTTAAGTTAAGAAAACACCTTTAATGCCATGTACTGGCAGCACCCCCTATTCTACTCCAAGTAGAAGATGAGCATCGAAGAATCTCCAGTGTGAGATGGTTGAATTGGTGGCAAGCCTATCTCTTGGCAAGAAAAACTCCTTGTTTCAACTGTAGACAGAATGATGTCCAAAAAGGACAAAACTTGGAAGCAGGTAAGTCAGCAGCCTAGCTCTACCAAGACAGGATAGGTAAGTCCTTCATAATTCCTGCTCTACAATCAATGTCTGTCAGAGAAACGGGGCCAAATAGCTGAAGATTGATGCTGTAATGTATGGAGAGAAAATGGGAACTGTCCAGGCAGCCACTGACGTGTCATTTCTTAGTTTTGGAAGCTGCAGGCCCTGCCCTTCCTATATAATCATATATATTTATCCCTCTCAGGTCTTTGAGGTGGTTGAAGAATAGATAGTTAAATTTTGAGTTGTTTAGGAATCAAGAGGGTGTTCTGGATCTAAGAAGATATTTTTAAAATTGTGAGGCAAGTTAGTATGAAAGCTGAGTTAGATGTAGAACTTTAAACTCTTGGAGATGGTTAGATAGTAGAATATTAAAGTCAGGTAAAGCCAAATACATATGGACTGGACATTGGGAATGTATGCTAAGCCATATAACTGTCATAATTGAGACCTAATTATTTCTGTTGTTTTGTATTGTATTTATTGTTATAAGAGAAAGATCCATTTGTTGGACTGAAAGGGGGAGCTGTTGGGGGGAAAAAGATATACCTTAAACTAAAAAAAAAAAAAAAAAAAGGTAGAGGATATAGAGGATGGGGGGGATTGGGGGGAAGAGGATGGAAGGGTGGGACTGGATGGGGGAATAGGGAGGGGATTGTTATTGAGATGTAACTTGAAGAAATAAAAAATAAATTATAAAAGAAACTAAAATCAAAGACTTTAAAATTCAATGAAAACAAAAGGACAGCATTCCCAAACCTATGGGACACAATGAAGCCAGTGCTAAGAAGATAGTGTATAGCACTAAGTGCCTTCCAAGAGAAAATGGAAACAGCTCATACTAGCAAAATAACAGCACAACTGAAAGTTTTAGACAAAAAGAAGCAAAAATTCCCAAGAGGAGCAGATGGCAGGAAATCATCAAACTCAACACAAAGAATTGATGAAACCAAGAGATGGTTCTTTGAGAAAATCAACAAAATAGATAAACCCTTAGCCAAACTAACTAAAAGACAGAGGGCAAAGGTCCAAAAAAACCAAAATCATAAATTAAAAGGGGGAAATAACAACAAATACTGAGGAAATTCAAAGCATCTTTATGTCTTACTTCAAACACCTATACTCCACAAAATCAGAAAACCTAAACAAAATGAACAATTTTCTTTTTTATGTTTATTACTTCAAATTATATCTCCATCACAGTTCCCTCTCTTGACCCCTCCCGGTAACACACTCTCACCTTTTCCCCTCCCTCCCACCTATCCACCTTTTCCCCTCCCTCCCACCTATCCCTACATATCAGGCCCACTCAGTTCAATAGTCATATGAGGGCTAAGATCTCTTGCACTGGGGCCTATATTGCAATTCCATTAAGGCAAAGTGTCCCACTAACTAGTAACAAAGTCTTTGTTTGTGTTCCTTTTGGTATATTGATTGTAGGATAGTTATCCTGTACTACAGGGCTGAAATCCAATTATAAGTAACTAGATCCCATGTGCATCTTTCTGGGTCTGCGATAGCTCACTGAGGATGTGATTTTCTAATTCCATCCATTTGGCTGCAAATTGCATGATTTCCTTGTTTCTGATAGCTGAGTAGTATTCCATTGTGTAAATGTACAATATGTTTTTTTTATCCATTAATCAGTTGAGAGATATCTTGGTTGTTTCCAGTTTCCACCTATTACAAAAAAAAAAGTTGCTATGAACATAGATGAGGAAATGTCCTTGTGGTTTGGTTAGGAATCATTTAGATGTATACCCAGAAGTGATACAGCTTGGTTTTGAGGTAGAGCTGTAGCAAGTTTTCTATGATATAGCCAGACTGATTTCCAGAGTGGTTATACAAGTTTGTATTCCCACTAGTAATGGAGGAGTGTACCCCTTTCTCCCCAGCCTCACCAGCATATGCTGTCATTTGAGTTTTTGATCTTAGCTATTTTGACAGGTATGAGATGGAAACTCAGAGTTGCATTTCTCTGATGATTAAGGATGTTGATCATTTCTTCAAGTGTCTCTTGGGCATTAGAGATTTCTCCTTTGTGAATTCTCAGTTTAGCTCTGTGCCCCATTTTCAGATTGGATTATTTGGTTTCTTGGCATTTAATTTCTTGATTTCTTGAAAAATTAAGAATATAAGCCCTTTGTCAGATTTGGGGTTGGTAGAGATCTTTTTCCAATCTGTAGGTAGCTGTTTTGTTCTAATGATAGTGTCCGTTGCCTTACAGAAGCTTTTCAGTTTCATTAGGTCCTATTTATTGATTGTTGGTCTTAGAGCCTGAGTTATTGGTGTTCTGTTCAGGAATTTGTCTCCTGTGCTGATGAGTTTTAGGCTTTGTTCCTCTTTCTCTTCTATTAGATTTAGTGTGTCAGGACTTATGTTAAGGTGTTTGATGCACTTGGACTTAAGTTTTGTGCAAGGTGATAAGTATGGGTCTATTACAGATTCAATGCAATTCCTATCAAAATACCAATGCAATTCTTTACATACCTTGAGAGAACAATTCTCAACTTCATATGGAACAACAAAAAAACCCAGAATAACTAAATCAATCCTGTACAATAAAAAAAAAAAAAAATCTGGAGGAATCACCATCCCTGATTTTAAGCTATACTAAAGAGCAATAGTAATAAAAACAGCATGGTACCAGTATAGAAATAGACCAATTAATCAATGGAATCAAATTGAAGACCCAGAAATAAACCCACACACCAAGGTCACTTAATTTTGCCAATTTTCTTGATAGATTGTGTGCACCAAGGTTAAACCAAGACCAAGTAAACAAATTAAACAGTCCTATAACCCCTAAGAAAATAGAAGCAGTCATTAAAAGTCTCTTAACCAACAAAAGCCCAGGGCCAGATGGTTTCAGCATAGAATTCTACCAGACCCTCAAAGAAGTGCTAATACCAATACTACTCACACTCTTCCATAAAAAAGAAACAGAAGGAACACTGCCAAACTCATTCTATGAGGCCACAGTTACCTTGATACCTAAACCGCAAAAAGACCCAACAAAGAAGGAAAATTTCAGACCAATTTCCCTCATGAATATAGATACAAAAATACTCAATAAAATACTTGCAAACTGAATCCAAGAAAACATCAAAAGTATCACATAACATGACCAATAGGCTTCATCTCAGGAAAGTATGGGTGATTCAACATACAAAAGCCCATCAATGTAATCCACCATATACATAGGCTGAAAGTGGGGGGGGGGGGAATCCCCATGATCATCTCACTACATGCTGAAAAAGGATTTGACAAAATCCAATACCACTTCATGCTAAAAGACTTGGAGATAGCTGGCATACAAGTACCATACCTAAACATAATAAAAGCAATATACAGCAAGCCAGTAGCCAACAATTAAATTTAAATGGAGAGAAATTGAAAATATTTCCCCTAAAATCAGCAACAAGACAAGGATATCCACTCTCTTGATATATTTTCAACATAGTACTTGAAATTCTACCCTGAGGAATAAGACAACTAAAGGATATCAAGGAGATACAAATTGGAAAGGAAGAAGTCAAAGTATCCCCATTTACAAATGATATGCTGCTATGCATAAGTGACCAAAAAATGCCACCAGAGAACTCCTACAACTGATTAAAAAATTTCAGCAAAGTGGCTGGATACAAAATTAATTAAAAAATCAATAGGCCTTCTTTATATAGAAAATAAATGGTCTGAGAAAGAAATGAGGGAAATCATCAAAATACCAACACAATTCTTTACAGACCTCGAAAGAATAACTCTGTACTTCATATGGAAAAACAAAAAACAAGAATAGCTAAATCAATCTGCTACAATAAAACAACATCTGGAGGTATCACCATCCCAGATTTCAAGCTATACTACAAAGAAATAGTAATAAAGACAGCATGGTACTGGTATAGAAACAGATAAGTTGATCAATGGAATTGAATTGAAAACCCAGAAATTAACCCACACACCTATGGTCTTTTAATTTTTGACAAAGAAGCCAAAGCCATACAATGGAAAAAGGACAGCATTTTCAACAAATGGTGCTGGTCTAACTGGATATCAACATGTAAAAGAATGCAAATGGACCCGTATTTATCACCTTGCACAAAACTTAAGTCCAAGTGGATCAAAGACCTTAACATAAAACTGGACACACTAAATCTAATAGAAGAGAAAGTGGGGAGAAGCCTGGAACTAATTTGTATAGGTGACAACTTCCTGAACAGAATACCAAAGGCTCAGGCCCTAAGAACAATAAGCAATAAATGGGACCTCAAGAAACTTAAAAGATTCTGTAAGGCAAAGGACACTTTCATTAAAACAAAATGGCAGCCTAGAGATCGGGAAAAGATCTTCAACAACCCCACATTTTACCGAGGGGTAATATCCAAAATCTATAAAGAACTCAAGAAATTAAAAACCAGCAAACCAAGTAACCCAATCAACAAATGGGGAACAGATCTAAACAGAGAATTCACAAAAGAGGAATCTAAAATGGCCAAGAGACACTTGAAGAAATACTCAGCATCCTTAATCATCAGAGAAATGCAACTCAAGACACCTCTGAGATTCCATCTCACTCCTGTCAGAATGGCTAAGATCAAAATCTCAAAAGACAGCATATGCTGGCGAGGCTGTAGTGAAAGGGGAACACTCCCACTTTGCTGGTGGGAGTACAAACTTGTACAACCACTATGGAAGTCAATCTAGTGATATCTAAAAAACATGGAATAGCTCTACCTCAAGACCCAGCCATACCATTCCTGGGCATATATCCAAAATATTATGCACCAATCCATGAGGACATCTCCTCAACTATGTTCATAGCAGCTTTATTTGTAATAGCTAGAAACTGGAAACAACCCAGATGTCCTTCAACTGAAGAATGGATTAAAAAAAAAAAAAACCTGTGGTACATTTACACAATGGAATACTACTCAGTTATCTCAGTTATCAGAAATAAGGAAATCATGTAATTTGCAACCAAATGGATGGAACTAGAAAAGATCATCATGAGTGAGTTAACCCAGATTTAGAAATACAGACATGGCATATATTCACTTATAACTGGATTTTAGCCATTATAGTATAAGATAACCATTCTACAATCAATAGATCCAAAAGAGCAGGGACTTGGTTACCTGTCAGTGGGACACCCCACCCTAGTGGAACTGCCATGTATGCCTCCTGTGCAAGAGGAAGCTCTTAGACCTCATGTGACTAACGAACTGAGGGGGACTGATACAAGGAGACACCCAACACCTGGGAGGGATGGGAGGAGGGTAGAGAGGGAGGGGCCAGGAGGGGGTTGAGGGAGGGAGAGACAATGGAGATGTCTGAAGTAATAAATAAACATTAAAAAAAAAAAAGAAATGAGGGAAACAACACCCTTCACAATAGCCAGAAATAAGATAAAATATCTGGAGGTAACTTTGACCAAACAAGGCAAAGACCTATATGGCAAGAACTTCAAGCCCTTGAAGAAAGAAACTAAAGAGGATATCAGAAGATGGAAAGATCTCCTATGCTCATGGATAGGTAGGATCAGCATAACAAAAGTTACTATCCTTGCCATCCTACCAAAAACAATATAAAGATTCACTGCAATTCCTATCAAAATAGCAACACAATTCTTTACAGACCTTGAAAAGACAATTCTCAACTTCATATGGAATAATAAAAAACTCAGAATAGCTAAATCAATCCTGTACAAGGAAACAAAAACCATCTGGATGTATCACCATCCCTGACTTCAAGCTACACTACAGAGCAATAGTAATAAAAACCACATGGTACTGGCATAGAAACAGACCAGTGGATCAATGGAACTGAATCTAAGACACAGAAACATACTCACATACCTATAGTCAATTAATTTTTGACAAAGAAGCCAAAATTAAACAATGGAAAAAGGACAGTATCTTCAATAAATGGTGCTGGTCTAACTGGATGTCAACATGTAAAAGAATGCAAATGGACTCATATTTATCACCTTACACAAAACTTAAGTCCAAGCAGATCAAAGACATAAACATAAATCCAGATACACTAAATGTACAAGAAGAGAAATTGGGGAATATCCTTGAAAACATGCAATTTTCACTGGCATTGGTGACACCTGAACAAAACACCAATAGCTCAGGCTCTAAGGCCATCAATAAGTGGCACCTTATGAAACTAAAAAACTTCGATAAGGCAAAGGACACTGACACTAAAACAAAATGGCAGCCTACCGATCAGGAAAAGATCTTTACCACATCTGACAGATGGCTAATATGCAAAATTTATAAAGAACTCAAGAAATTAAACACCAAGAAATCAAATAATCCAATCAAAAACTGGGATTCAGAGCTAACCAAAAATTAACAAAGAAGAATCTTTAAAGACTGAGAGACACTTGAAGAAATGCTCAAAATCATTAGTCATCAGGGAAATGCAACTCAAAACCACTCTGAGACTCTATCTCACATCCATCAAAATGGCTAAGATAAAAAACTCAAGTAATAACACATGCTGGCAAGGCTGTGGAGAAAGGGGATCACTCCTCCATTGCTGGTGGGAGAGCAAACTTATACAACCACTATGGAAATAAGTCTGTCGATAACTCAGAAACTGTGAATAGTTCTACCTCAAGACCCAGATATACTACTCCTGGAGATATACCCAAAAGATTCTTCACCAAACTGCAGGGGCATAGGCTCAACCATGTTCATACCAGCTTTCTTTGTAATAGTTAGTAACTGGAACAATCCAGATGTCCTTCAACTGAAGAATGGACAAAAACCCTGTGGAACATTTACACAGTGGAATACTATTCAGTTATCTGAAACAAGGAAATCATGCAATTTACAACCAAATAGATGGAACTCGAAAAGCTCTTCCTAAGTGAGCTAACCCGGACCCAGAAAGATATGCATGGCATATATAACTGTATTCTAGACCTACATTACAGGACAACAATCCTACAAACCACAGATCCAAAGGAATAGGAAGCTAAAGTAACTATCCTACAAGAAATTCTACGCAGCAACAGAACAAAGAAAAGGCTGAGACACACAATCAAATATTAGGTGGAGCTCTGTGAGGTGGAATAGAAAGATCTGGAGGGGCCAAGGTCAACACATGAAGACCAACAGAACCAACCAATCTAGGCCCCTAGAGGCTTATAGAGACTGAAATGCTAACAGAGAGAGAGAGAGAGAGAGAGAGAGAGAGAGAAAGAGAGAGAGAGAGACTGAGATTCCATCTAGCCCCCCTATACAAATGTAGATGATGGGCAACTTTGTCATCATATGGATCCATTAGCAATTGGGAAGTGGGGAAGTCCCAATGATGGACTTTGTTACCTTTTAGTGGGACACGTCACCTTAACTGATCTTCCATGGACCCAGAACAAGAGGAAGCTCTTAGCCCTCATGTGACTGATGAACTGAGGGAGGTTGATATGTGGGGGCCCCCACACTGGAGGAGAAGGATAGATGGGAGAGGGTGAGAGGGTGAGACTGGGAGCAGAAGAGGCATGGGGTTGCAATCAAGATATAATTTGAATTAATAAATAAATGTTGAAAATTTTAAAAAATTAAAAAATTAAAGTAGTAAAAGTAATCTTGAAAGGTTTATGGAACATGAAAAGACTTTGGAATAAATTGAATCTAGCTAAGAGAACAAGGTTGGGGAAATTGTATTCTCTCACATTAAAATATCTTTTTAGTCAATTGTTGTAGAAATATTATGGTACAGGTACAACATTAGCACATTGAGTAATGGGAAAGGAAGAGATCCCAGAAATAAACATATGCATGTATATTTTTCTGTTTTATATATATATATATATATATATATATATATATATATATATACATTTATCTTTAAGAGAAATGCAGTAAAAGATAAAATACTATACAGTATGTGGGAAGATCTAATCTGGCCTACAGGCATGGGGATCAATGTTGTATACAATAAGTTCTCAGCAGTCCTACTGCAAATTAACAAGCAATGAATATTGGGTTGTCTATACCCAAATTATCAGCTGATCAAAAGAGCATGGAACCACCAGGCTACAGAACCATTTCCACTTCCTGATTCACCTTTCTCATTTTCATATCTTTTCTTTTTTTCCTTTTACTTTTTATTGAGCTTTTTGAGTATATGCGTGAAGTTCATATCATGCAACGTGATTCTACTCATCTCCCACCTCCCACTCAGACCTGCTCTACACCTTTGCAACCTCTCCCAATACAGAAAAAAAAATTTCATTGCGGAAGCTGTAGTGTATTACAGCGTGTCTCGCAATATTCCATTTTTCCCTATTGTCCATCTTCCACATCTGTTTATTAACATTTGCAAGCAAGACCTCAAACCAGACTGTTGGGTCTGGTATGAGGTCTCTGACTTTTACTACTTTGTCATTGCTGGAATCTCACTGGGACTTCTCTCCGATATCCTGTTGTTGCCTCATGTCATGGTGATCCTGTAGTTTTGGGTCTGTAGAATTGGCTGTTTCATGCACTCCAGCAGTTCACCTATGAAGTAGATGTTGGGGTGAGCCAAATCAAAGCCCAGATTCTGGGCCTGCAACCCCACATCTAGAGCTAACTCTACTGTGCTCCTCAGATAAAGCGTAGGGCCTTCTGTCTTGAGTGCTGTAGCATGTGAGGGGTAGGGGTAGCTTTCTTACTCTGGTGACCTCATTGGGGCCAGATCTGTCTGTCACTGATGGTGAGGGCTAAAGAGAGGTGAACGGATCCTCTCTGGCCAACACCAGCACAAAGCAGACAAAAGGCAGTTCTCTCTTCTATTATTTTCATCCTTTCTCCCTTCTCTGCCTGGTCATTACTCCTCATTATTCAAATGCAAGCTCCCTGGCCTCTCTCCTTTCTAACATGCTCCTCTTTTGGTCTTTGCTAAAATCCCATTTCTTCATTCAGAGCAGATAAAACCCTCAGTCCAACATAAAATCCTTACTAACTCCCACTTGTTTTTGGTCCCTATAGAACCCCACAAAAACTGTCCCTTTAGTTCTATCACAGTGTATTGAAAAAGCCTATGAGTTCTGTTTCTTTGTTTTAACATTCATGTTATATTTCTTCTTTTGAATTTACTATGTATTTCCAGATTTGGGGAAAAGGAGATGTGACTTAAACACTTCGTTTTTATTACATATTGTTACATATAATTTGTTATATACATTTTTATATACAAAATTGTTCATTAATTGATAGTTTATGCTTTAATTTTCCTTTTTTGCCTTTTTCTTACTTGTACACATAGAATATGGCTAGGTGTCCGGTGGATGATTAATTTCTATTTGTAGAACAATGAACATAGCAGTGAGGGGATGAGTGGATGAAGGGTGTCCTCGATGGATGTCTGTGCTTTCTATGAAATTTCTACTGTTCTGCACTCCCCTTCTGTCAAAGACCTGGTCCTTCTATCAGGAGTCCATGCTCCCCTTTCTGCAGACATCTCTGCACTCCCCTTCTGTCAAAGACCTGGTTCTTCTCTCAATCAGAGGTCCACGCTCCCCTTTCTGCAGACATCTTGTCCTTTTGTCAGTATGTTGTCAACTGTAAATTCCCTTACTCTTCTTCATTTTTTTTTTCAGAAAAGATTGTTTGTGTAATAATTGTAATATTCAACCTCATACTTAAAATATGCATTAATCATTTTGCTTTGTAACATGCATTAATATATAATACCTAGTGACACTCATTGTTGGCTGACTTTGTGCAGAACTTTCTATCCTGGTTCAGTTTTCCTTGGACATATACTCGTTTACTTTCCAGGACAACTATTTTTCAATACTGTGAAGACCACTCCATACTATAAAAACCATTCCATCCTTACCTGCCTTAATCTTTCATCCCTTCTTATCTATTTTCCACTTCTTTGTTCCTCTCAATTCCTTACACACTATGCTCTACACTGACATATCTGATTACTTGAAGTTCCTCATATGTTTCTCCTTCTGAATCTCTGGCTGATTTATGTGGCCTCAGAAGGCCTTCTAAATTAAATCATCTCCTTGCATCTCTACATCTCAATCCTCAATTCAAATCTGAAATCACCCCCTCCAGCAAGCCTTCTGTGTGTAACCAACCTAAACTCTACCTGGAACCATTTAGAACCATTTACCTTGAGATAAACTGGGACTCCAAAAGCTAAAAGGGACAGCTCTCACCCCCAAACTTTGGTTGTGTATTAATTTCCTTTTTGGTACATGCACAATATGTCTGGAAAGCTTCCCACTGTTCTGGCTGAGCTTCTAGGCAGCATGCTGTGATATAGGAGGTTCTGTGTCAAACTTGCAATTAACAAACTACTGTACTTAAGCTAATCTCTGCTTAATTAATGGCTGCTCCAGCCATTGCTGCTGATAGAGCAGGACTGCTCCTGCTCAGAGAATGTGGCTTCCTCAGGTTCAGCCATGTAAGGAGAAAGATGTGGCGCCCAGCCAGTCCCCATTAGTGTCTTAGATATTTCAGTTAAATCACAGGGGATTGAGTACAAAGATGAATTTGCATTCCCAAGCCTCAGCCTCTTGGAAAATACTGTCCTAATATTCCAGTCACAGCCATCGTCCTTCCCCTCCTCACTTAGTGGTGTCCCCACAGGCTTGCAAAACTCAGCGAACTATTTGCTAAGCAAATTTGCTGACACTCTTACAGCCACTGTTCTAGCAAATACTTTTCAAACTTTCCACTTATTTCAGGCTAACACAGAAAAAAAACATAAGGGAGATACAAAAATATAATGAGAGAAGGATGGATATATATTAAATTTTCCAATTAATAAAATGTTGCTTATGATCACAACAGATTTAGAAAATACAGAAGAGGGCAGAGAAATGCACGACACTAAAGCAATTGCTTAGGTAATTTTGGAGCGTTCTTCTCCAAAGGGTTGGTTTGATTATTTTTGCCAAGATTTCGGTATGTAGTCCAGGCTGACTGTAAACTCATAATTCTCTGCCTCAGCTTCTTAAATGCCCAAATTGCAAGCATGTGTTATAATGTCTGCCTTTCTAGCCTTTTTCTATGCAGTCTTCTTTCATGCAGTCTACAATTTTCAGCTCTGAATATTGACTTCATCAACATTCACTGCACTGCATATTAAAATGATACTTGAATATAATATATACAAAAATGTTTAAATTAGACATCTATTATTGCACACATTAGTATGATCTATGAATGTTTTTCATATTTGTATCTGTACATTAAACTGTGAAGTAAATATTTTTAATGTACTTGTTTACCTATAAAGACATATCCTCATAGAACTGAAGTAACCCACTCAAGTTCACAGGCTAGGGAGATAGCAAGGACATTTCTTGAATATAGATTTCCAGATTCTAAGACATACCCTTTTACCCATTAAGAATACTGCAGATTAAAAGCTTGTTAACCAGTTTTTTCCACAATGTTGGTTTTGTATGATTGTATATACATGGAAGAACAATTTCACATTTCTACTCAAGTGGACTTGGAGGTGGCTGCTTTTAGTGGATGGTTTTTGGTGCTCTCTATATGGTAGGTAAGACAGAATAAAAACAGAATAAGATCTGTGTATGGATTTCTGTTTGAAATCACTTTAAGTCTCCTCTCTGAGCATACATCATCCTTTCTGGTTGTATTACTGTGATCACTTAATCTGTGTGGCTATTGACAGAACAGAGCTTTGAAAGCGCATAGATTTTTAAACTTCATGCTGACAGTGCCGCTGCTGTTTTCGTGGACTTGAACAAGTCACACAGCTTCTGTACACCTCAGTTTTCTCATATGCAAAACTGGAATCAGAGCAGAGATTTTGATTCTATCCTACAGAGATTTCTGCCATGAATATTTAGTGTGGGGCATGAGGTAAGTAGGTGTAAAACATTTCATTCTTTCATTCACAAGTCACAGAGCTCTGTTAAAACTAAATACTTTTTAGTTAGGCCCTATGATGTTTGGACATTTGTGTTCTTGACTGCTATCATTCATTCAGACACAATTTTTGGCTTTCACTGAGTTTCTATTCTGAGATGGGCTCTGAGCTAAATTGGAAAGATAAGAAGATTGTTTTCTTTACTTAGGTTCTGTCTTCAGTAAAAGGCCTCAATTAATTGTGGCTAGAAGCAGAAAGCTGAGGAGGAATTAAATTCCCAAGCCACTGCAGTGGCCCCAGTCTGGATAGCTCACAAGATCTATGGAAGAAGGGACTCTATCAGCCCTATGTGCCTGCCAGGAAGGAGTGCTGCCAGGTAATATATTTGTGATATAAGGATCCCCCAAACATTCCATCATGTGCACTAGTTACAACTACTGTCAGTTTTTGTACATGAAGTTCCTGTAAATGTGGATCTTGCTTCTACTGTGCCTCAGACTGTTTTTATCCCCAGATCCTTTGCGCCCTAACTTGTGTTGAATAACTCCCTTGATCTGCTTCTAAAGAACAGAGCACTGGTTCCTCATTTCACATATGATTTGTTTAATTAATGCATGAATGTGATTTTATTTCAATATCACTATTATTAAATGAGACTCATTTTAAGGTTTTTTTTTATAACTTTCTTCTCTGTTTTATTCAAAAAATTCCTTAAATGTACAAAGTTAATCTAAAAATGGGAACCTACAGTTGTTCTTTTTTACTTTCTAATCTTCCAACTGTCTGTAAATACTTTCTGTTTTCATTTATGTTTCTTAATCTGTTTCTGTTAACTAATGCAGATAATGTTTACTTATTTAATAAACATTTTCCTTGTGATCAATACTGCCTGTTCAACAGAATTCACCTTATAACAAGATGAGTAGACATATAATCAAACCTAAAACCTATCATTATGTAAAACTGCCTTACATATATACTGTCCACAGAAGTTAGAGTGGTAACATAGAAGCAACCAATTGATTTTGCTACACCAATAAGAAAAATGCCTTTTATGGGTGGTATTAAACTGTGCTTCTATAATTCAGTAAGAGACTGACAAACAGTACCATTTTAAAAGGAGAGAGAAACAGAAATGAGAGTAGCAAGATCTATAATAATAATGCATACATCAGAGCAACATCTCCATTTCTGTGTAACTCCATGTGTGAAAGAGTTCTAAGTAGTTGGAGCATGAGGTTAGGTTCAAGGTCAATATAGTATTTTGTTTCCTTTTTCATATGTCTGACTTCATAGTCACTCTTTACATAATAAGTGCTAGGAATCCATTAAATGTCTTTAAAAAGGAAAGTTTAGGAAGTAAAAATTGACATTCAATCAGGAGGCTGAAGAAAGAAAAGAAAATGGACCTGAATAAGAGAAGTGGCTGTGGTGTTATGGAAAGATCTACTGGGATTAAATTGAACAGGAGTAATTAATTAAATGGATGTGAGGAAAGGGGATTCCAGGCTGTTTGTTTGGAGATCTTGGATGGGAATGATAGTCTGAAGAACTCTCCTGTATGCACCTAACATTCTTCTACACAGAATCAAACTTCATCCGATTCTGATCTTCCCTCTAAAACAGTACAACACCCTCCTGCATGTTCAGAGTTTTCTTGAATAACTCTTTCATGGCCTGAGATGACCTGACTGTTTTCTCCCAAGCTTCTTGTCACCTTTGATTTACCAATCAACCCTCCTTCACTCTTCAATATACAGCTCATGTTTTGGCATTTCTAGTATACCACCATCAAGCCCCACTGATAATGGATTCCTCCTGAACTCCCATGACCCTCTAGCATCATGATGGTCAACTGGGTTTACAGTCTTCACATTTCTGTCTCTCTTGTTTTGCACAATACATGATACAGAATGAATAAATGAACATGCAGTTGAATTTCATGACTACACGTATCCTTACATATGAAAAAGAATGTGAGTAATCCAATCAAAAAATGGGGAACAGAGATAAACAGAGAATTCACAAAAGGAGAATCCCTAATGGCTGAGAGACACTTGAACAAATGCTCAGCATCCTTAATCATCAGAGAAATGCAACTTAAGATGACTCTGAGATTCCATCTCACACCTGTCAGAATGGTTAAGATCAAAAGCTCAAATGACAGTACATTCTGGCTAGGTTGTGGAGAAAGGGGAACTCTCCTCCATTGCTGGTGGGTGTGCAGGCTTGTGCAACCATTATGGAGGTCAGTCTGGTGAAATCTTAGAAAACTTCGAATAGCTCTGCTTCGGGACCCAGCCATACCACTTCTGGGTATACATCCAAATGATTCCTCACCAAATCACAAGGAAGTTTCCTCATATATGTTCATAGCAGCCTTATTTGTAATAGCTAGAAACTGGAAACAACCCAGATGTCCCTCAACTGAAGAATGGATTAAAAAACTGTGGTTCATCTACACAATGGAATATTACTCAGCTATCAGAAACAATGAAATCATGCAATTAGCAGCCAAATGGATGGAACTGGAGAAGCTCATCCTGAGTGAACTAACCCAGACTCAGAAGGATGCACATGGCATCTATTCATGTATAATCGGATTTTAGCCATATAGTACAGGATAGCTATACTACAACCAATGCACCAAGGGGAACAGGAACATAGACTTTTTTCTTGTCAATGAGATACTTTGCCTTATTGGTACTGCCTTGTAGGCCCCCAGTGTATGAGGAGGCTCTTGGCCCTCATGTGACTGCTGAACTGGGGCAGGAGACTGTTATGTAGGGACACTCCACTCTAGAGGAGTGGGATGGAAGGGATGGGGGTAGAGGGTGGGAGGGCGGGACTGGGAGGGGTGGAAACTGGAAATGTGATGGAGATGAGATGTATTCTGAAGTAATAAATAAATATTTTTAAAAAAGAAAAACAATGTGTTCAGCGTGGTGGATCACACCTGTAATCTCTGCATCCTGGAGGCCTGAGGAAAGATTGCCATGTGTTCAAGGTCAATCTAGGGAATGGTGTAAGACTTTGTCTCAAAACAAAAGAAATGAGAAACCTCTCCCTAGTATAAGGTTTTGAAGGGAAACTGATAATAAAGATATTGTGTGTTAGATTCAAGGAAGGAAATATTTTCATATTTATCACCATGAAAGTTTTTCAATCCAACATCTAGAATTTTTCCCCAGAAGAAGATAATAGGCTGTGTTAGTTAGAACTATGAGTAGGATCACAAGAAGGATGGACAGAAACAAGGTGCTGGGACTGAAATTAACTGGGGAGGAAAAATGGGAAACAAGGCCAGAGGTAGAATTCAAAATCTAGGCTCTAACCCACAATCCAATCCTACTGAGGAAGAACCCGCAGAACATCCCCTAAACTAGAGGCTAGAGAAAACTACCAGGCAGGAGAAGACCAAAGGAGTCAACCCATGGCCATGGGCTCCTACTCACCACTTTTAGTTGCAGCATATTAGAATACACCCACCTTACTCCAGAGGGTGCAAAGTAAAAAAAGGAATGAGATGAGAATTAACAGATGAGATGGTTGGCTAATGGCAGAGTGGCAGACCACTCTACTACAAAGAACAGTTGTGAATAGACCCAAGATCAGCAGTGACTTTTGACAAGTGATTTCAATGCTACAGCTATGAAAATGGTCATATATCAGGGCCTGCTTTTAAAGAGCATCCCCTACTTGATATAATGGGGGGAAAGATGGAATGTTTCAAAACATTAACACAAAACAAAGACATTGATAGAAGGCTCCAGTTCCATTTTTTTTAAATTTAAACTTAAACATTTATTTTCCAAAAGAATTTAAGTCAGGAAAGCTCCAAATTAAAAGCCCTAAACTATAGTTAGAATTGAATGTCTAACATTTAAAATTATTTTTGTCAGTCTCTAAATCAGTGAACTAGGCACTTCTGACTCAATGAGATGTCTTAGTTAGGATTTCTCGTGCTGTGAAAAAAACACTATGACCAAAAGCAACTTAAAGAGGAAAGGGTTTGTTTCAATTTTCATTTCACATTTCATCATTAGGGGAAATCTGGGTAGGAACCTGGAATCAGGAACTGAAGCAAAGGCCAGTGAGAATCACTGCTTATTAGCTTGCTCCCCAAGATTTGCTCAGCCTGCTTTCTTGAATACCCCAAGATCACATATCTAGGGATAGCACTATCCATAATGTACTCAGCCCACCCACATCAATCAGCCATCAAGAAAAAGACCTTTAGAGCTACCTACAGGCCAATTCCATGGCAACATCTTATCTATTATGATTCTTTTTTCCCAGATGACTCTGCTTTGTGTCCTGTTGACATAAAAACTAGCCAGCACCCAGTTATCTGAGAAAAACAGACACCTAGACAGCAAAATTGGAGAGGAATTATGAACACAGTTGCACCTAAACAAGGACTGTGATCAATGGGTTCTTGAAGGTCCAGGAAGGACCAGCTATAAACAACAGTGGCCTTACTGCTAATATCTGTGCAAAGTCCTTTGTAGGAGAGTCACTTAATTGTAAATTAAGCAGAAAAGGTTTTTTAAAGAACAAGTTAGAAGAATAGATCAATGTTGAGTGCCTGCCAAGAAGGGTGGATTGTCTGGAGGAGACTTACTCAGTTTCAAGGTCACCTGTGTGTGTCAAGAAAGGTTATGTATAGTACACTAGACAAAGTGTACAGCTTATGGGCTTATTCTCTATTAATACATTTGCATGTGTGTGTTCTTTCTCAGAAGTAACAAATATTTTTGACATTATTTATACCACTTTAAAATTATGAAACCTTTAAGGATTGATAAATTTCAATGAGTTGTCTATTAGACTTAAGATAAAGTAACCTGGAAAATTTTAAGAGAATGCCGAATTAATCTAGAGATAAAAATAATTTACTGGCAAAATGCCTTGGCACTTAAAACTCCCTTATGTTCCAATGATCAATGTATCTGTGATTATGCCCGTATCATGCTGTTTTTATTACCAAGGCTCTGAAATATAACTCAAAATCAGGGATAATGATTGATAACTCCAGAAGTTTTAAAAAATTTCCAGGCTGTTTTGGCTATCCTGGATCCTTTGTGCTTTCATGTAAAATATAAGATTGTTTATGTTAAATTTATTGAAAAACTGTATTGGAATTTTAATGGAAAATGCACTGAATCTGTAGATCCCTTTTGGTTGTATGGCTATTTTTGAATTATTAATGTTACCAGTCCACAAACATGGTAATTCCTTCCATATTCTGGCATCTTCTTTCACTTTCTTTTTTCAGGGTCTTAATAGTTTTATCGTGTGAGTCCTTCACTTCCAAGATGTTTTGAAGCTACTATGAATGGAATTGTTTTCCTGATTTCTTTCTTGGTGAGTTTGTCATTTATATATGGGAAGGCTATGGATTTTTGAATGTCAATTTTATATCCTGCTACATTGATAAATCTGTTTATTGGCTTTGAGAGTTTTCTAGGGGAGTCTTTAGGATATTTCATGCATACAGTCATATCATGTGAAAATAAAAATACTTGGACTTCTTCCTTCCCTGTTTTTATAGCCTTTATCTCCTTCACTTGTCTTATTGCTCCATCTAAGACTTCAAGAAACACATTGAACATTGAGAGTGAATATGCTTGATTTCAGATTTAACATAAAAGTTAGTTAAGGCCAGACCCTGGAGTTGGTGAGTTGTAATTCTATTATTCTCTCTGTCTCAGACAGAGTCTTTCTATGAGAAGAAAACGATGACTGAAATATGTCACAGAAATGAAAGATTCATGGTTTATTTCCAGGGGGAACAGGTATTTGTAAAAATTCCACCAGAAAATTCTGTGGAGGATTCTGATTGGTCCAGCCTAGGTCTATTTCAATAAACACATTACTTTTGCAAGGATAAGATATTCTTACAAGAAGAAAGACCCAGGAAAAGAAGGTACACTGAGTATCTTAGAAAAAAGCTATTTGTATTCCTAGGAGCAGAAATAACTACCTAGAAATTATTTTGTACAATAAAATATAGAAACATCTAACATTTAACATGAGAATAATATTTATTGATGTTCATTATTCATCAGTATTCACACATAGCTTAGAGTTGAATGTGGAGTTGTTTTTTATTTCCCTTTGAGAATTTCATACATGACTAGTATATTTACATCATGTTCCCTCAACAACTCCAGTGCCTCCCTTTAAATTCATGGTTTCTTATTCTTTAGTTATTATTGTTGCAATGCATACTTATAAATTTTAAAATAAAACCCAATAAGTTCATTTAGTATTGCTCATATGTATATGTGTTTAGGATGGAATGTTTGGGATGGGATCCCCTACCAGGGAACTATCCCTGAAATGGACTAATTCTCTTTATGGTCACACAATAGGAAGGAATTCATGCCTGACATGGTAAATTTAGCTCACTACTCATGATTGGTGATGACAAGGACCCTAAAGGAAACCCACTACCACTTTTTCCCTTAGCAAGTAAAATCTCCCACCACATTCTAAACATTTATCCTTACATCCACAAATAACTGTAGATCTCACCCCTCATCAAAGACAGTTCTTTCTGAGCATATGCATATCACTACAGAAAGATGTAGCTGGTCATAATGCAGAGAATAACTGACCATGGGTCCCCAGAAACAAATGATACATCTACAACACAACTTCTACACTAAAGACTCAGAAAAGATCATGGAAGAAGGAGTGGACAGAATGGAGAAGACAGATGACTGAGTAGGACATCTAATGTGAAATAGTGTCTTTTATGTACAGCAAGGAAACTGCACCCCATGCACCTATCTCAACAATATAATTGCCTGAACAAGAACTGAAAAATTATTCTGTACAGTATCCTTCATTATTCTTTTCCAACAGTCCTTACTTTATTCTCCTTGGAAAGAACTGAAGAACAAAGAACACCAGCACAACAAGACTTATCCAGAGCATGAGTTTGTAGTTAGTGTCTCATCACTCAAAGCCGCTCTTGGGATTTACATACCCCATTATATTGAACAAGGCTGTTCTACTTTACATCCCCACTCTGGAGGCCCTGTGCTGGGATCTGGAAATGTAAGAGCCAATAGCATTGTCTCTGTAAACTCCAAGGGCCAGGTAGAGCACAGCACTACAATGTGACAAATCCTGTTACTGGGACGCATAGGCCAATGGGGGAAAGAAAACAAAAAATCCAAAAAATCCCCAAATCAAAGTCAGTGTAAGAATTCCATCTGAAGGTGATGTTATCAATATGGGAAAGCCATTTTGTAGTGAATAAATAAACGAATAAACATAAATATATAGTTTTTTAAAGCATTTGTTTTACTAAAGTGTAAAAAATAAGATAATTGAGGGATCATGTGACCAGGGCACACAGCATGTACTAAGAGGAGGGCCTTATGCTATAGGCTTTAGGGAGGTGCTAAAGGTCTTAAATGGAGTGGGGGGTGTTTTTATCTCAGAAAGGTCTCACAGAGTCTACAAGGATGATTTATTAGAGGAGAACTTGGGCATAAGAGATAGAGAAATAATTCAGGTGAAAGATAATGAGGTTTTGAACGAAGTCATATTAATAGGAATAAAAGAAGAGAACCAGTTAAAATATATTTGTAAGGAAAAAGTGGCCAGATAGGTAATTGAATTCAATGCCTATCTGAGGCAGAAGGCAAAATCTGGAATAGCTCTTGCTAATCTGACTCCTTGGATTAGAGGTAGAAACCCATTAAGTGAGTCAGTATAAATGAGTCAGGAGAGAGGCCTTTTTAAATGGGGAGGAGGTTAGTTTGTTTTTTAACGTGTTTGAAATGATGTTTGTGGAATCATCAGAATAAAGTTGTCTAGTCTGTAGTTGCATTCACAAGTCTGGGTCCAGGAAGACAAAAGAAAAGAATGTTCATCAGAAAAAGTCAGAAGCTCCTGTGATTGTTCAAGGATAACCTACAGATAGGTACAAAAACATTTAGGTATGCAGCCAGAATTATAAGATTTGAGAGAAAGAAGGGAACTTAGAAAAAGAAATCAGTTATATCAAGGGAAGAATGACCATGAAAGGGATGACACAGAAGAGAGAGGTTTAAAGACAGAAGTACATGGTTATTATTATCAACTATTTCTGAGTTAGCAGGTAAGGAAAAGACTGGACAGTTAATGACAAAACTATAATTAAGAGTAGATGAGGGACATTTTGAGCACAGGGAAAACAGCTAAAATGCTGCAGAGATATAAGCACACTGAGCAACAATCTGAAAGGCATGAACCTGTTGGGGCTAAACCGGTGAACCCAGGGACTAATAAAAGTCCCTGGACAAGACTCTCAGTCACTAAGAAAAACAGATTGGGCAGCCACAGAAGCCACAGAAACAGGGAGCGTCATAATGAGAGGAGCCCATGGATCTGAGATACTGGGGTCCCAGGGTAGCAGCTCCCAAAACCAGATGGGGTACTCACCAGCTTCCTGAGCATGCAGCTTCCACACAGGCATTCCTGCACTAAAAAGACAACCAGTGGAGCCACAAGGAATGGGTATATTCTTGGTGGGATCATTATGGCAGTGATCTACATCGCATTCTGAGCTACGGAAGAACTACAGGACCACCTCAGTATAACTCCAGCTTAATGGTGTTCTGGAAGGTGCAAGTATATTTGGGCTCACCCCCCAGAAAGGCTTTGGATAGTATAAGTCACTCTACTATATATACAAACGCTGGGAAGAACATTGTGGCTAGCAAAGTGGGGGTGGGGGATACTTCCTGTCATGGTACAGTGGCCTGCAGGTCTGATCAAATTATTACCTGAGCGGGCAGCTCCAAAAAGAGGTCGCCCGCCTTCCTGAGCCCCTAGCTTCCACATGGTTGCTACAGCACCCAAAAGAGGACCAGCAGACCCATAGGAATGGTCAGATCAGAGTGAGTTGAAAGTCAGGTGGTCCAGTTAAGAGGTAGTAGAGCTCTACTGAGTTCAAGCCATGTGGATAGGTTGTGGTGTTAGTGAATCACCCTTCCAGTGCACCTTGCCCCTCCTCAGTGAGATACACAGTCTTCCTCATCTACAGTTCTGACCCTGGAGCAGTGAGTTCTTAGCCATTGGGCACTGCCTGAGTGACACAGACTACAAGAGCTCAGCACTTAGGTCCAAGAGGTACAGAGGTGCCCTGAGGAGATCTGACCCTCAGACCAGACACAAGAGTAACAGGATCTGCAGCTCTAGCTGGGATCCATGGGACTACGATCCCCACTGATCTCACTAACAAGACCTGCTGGATTTCAGGACCCTGAAGGCTACACAATAACATATCCTACCCAAATACCTGTCCTGAGTATCCAGATGGGACACAACAGGAAGGGGTGAACTTTGGGTGGCCCACTGACATCCAGCCCCCAACATAAGAGGCCACACAGCTTGTGTAGAGCTACAGATCACCAAGATTATACAGCCTTTACACCAGAGCTCCTTCCTTGGTACCAGGTCCAGAAGACACTAGGAACAATCAGCAAGGTGTAACCAGGATGGCTAAAGGTCAGCAAAAGAACAAAACTGTAGAGAGCTGCGACGTGCCGCGCCTTAAAAATGGCGCTGGTCTCCGCCTTCCACCAGCCCGACGGTGAGCGCTCTCGGTGGTAAACAAGTCCATATTTGGCTAAGACCGCTGATCTGGCTTGCTTCCGCATACGTGGGCCTCTAAGATAGCACTATGTGGCTTTACTTGATTGGCTGTTCATTTAGTATTTAGCCTGTGGGTTGGGTCTGCCCGGCCCTTTTTCGGAAGACTGTTTTCAAGGGACCTGAATAAACTGCAGGAGAAGAGCTTTTGTGAGTTGCGTCATTTCTTGCTGGTCGAGAGGGACGCGACAAGTGGTGGCCCGTACGGGGAACCAGAAAAGACTCAGAACTTCTGCAGTCAGGGGCAACGCGTTGGTAAGTTCCTGGGATAAATCAGGACAATAAAGTTTCACGGAGATAGCGAACACAAGGTAAAGTTTCGTGGATAATAGCGAACGTAAGGTAAAGTTTCGCGGAGATAGTGAACGTACGGTAAAGTTTCGCGGAGATAGCGAACAAAAGATACAGTTTCGTGGGGAAGCTGCAAACCGAAAGTAAATTTTTAAACATGGGGTTGTCTGAGTCACATCCAATTTTTCTGGCTCTTCAGGAGCTACTTTTAGCTAGGAATTTAAAGATTAAGAAGTCTACCCTAGAAAGATTTTTGAATGAATGTGATTCCGTGGCTCCATGGTTTGCGGTGTCCGGGAATCTTACAGTATCCTGCTGGGACAGATTGGGCAGGGACTTGGATTTTGCTTGGGAGCAGGGGACTCTGAAGCATGGAGTAAGACCGATTTGGAAAATGGTGAGGAGTTGTTTAGAAGATCAGAGATGTTGTAATGCAATCAAAGAGGGACAGTCAGCCTTGGAACTGCTGCAAGGGGAAAGATCTGAGCAAGTAGACAGTGACAAAGGCGAAAGATTTGAGCAGGCAGACAGTGAAAAGGGAGGCAGAAAGAAAGTTCCTCTCTATCCCGATCTTACAGATTTTAGAGATTTTAGAGATTTTGAGGACTCAGAGAGCACAGATTCTGAAGGAGAGCTACATGCTCTACTAGAACAGTTGGAGAGGACTGTTATAAGAAAAAAGGAAAATGTGGTTGATTATTTAAGAGCGAAGGTTGGACCTGAAAAGATAATACCTCAAAAGATTGAGATAAGAAAAGATAATTTAAAGACTTTAAATGATTTTCAAAGGTTGTTAGGAGATATCAATTGGGTAAGAGGCTATTTAAAGCTACCAAATTATGAAATAAGACCCCTATATGATATTTTGAAAGGTGATTCAGCACTTAATTCTCCTAGGCAATTAACAGACGAAGCAAGAAAAGCTTTATGTAAAGTGGAAGAAAGGTTACAGAGTGCCTTCCTAAAGAGATGGCAGGAAGGACAGCCCATTGCATTGTGCATATTTGCCACCTATGGTCAACCTACAGGATTGTTATGGCAGGACGGACCATTATTATGGACCTATTCAAAGATTTCTCCGAAAAAATCCATAGAACATTATCCCACTGCACTTGCTGCTTTAGCCTTGAATGGTATTCAACAATGCTTGCAGTCTTTTGGAGTTGCTCCTGCCAGTATAATAGTGCCTTATTCCAGTTATCAAATTAAGATTTTGTGTGGCACTGTAGATGACTGGGCAATATTGCAATGTAGCTTTGAAGGAGTAATTGATAACCACTATCCTAAACATTCATTGCTATCATTTTTTAAGGAGCACCTAGTGATATTCCCTAAGGTTACTTCAGCAGTACCACTTCAAGGATCACCAAATGTGTTTACTGATGGCTCAAAGACAGGCTGTGGAGCCTATTTGATAGAAAGACAAGAGCCCGTGTTATGTCAATTTCAACTGGGCTCCCCCCAAATAGTAGAGTTAAAAATAGTAATTGAGGTGTTTAAAAGATGTCAATTTGCATTCAATTTGATTTCAGATTCAGTCTATGTGGTCAACGCAGTGAAAGTATTAGAATTAGCAGGTCCTATTAAGAATAGTAGTACTGTATGTGCCTTATTACAAGAATTACAAGTTTTAATCTGGCAGAGAAAAAGGTGTTTTTATATTCAACATATCAGAGCACATACAGGATTACCTGGACCATTAAGTGAGGGTAATGATAAAGTTGATCAATGGACCCGGATGGAATGCATTTTTTGGAGCTCATTCCTGGATCAAGCCAGACAGTTTAACCAATTATTTCATGTAAATGCAAAAACTCTACAGCATAAATTCCATTTGTCTAGAGCAGATGCTAGACAAGTAGTTTTGGACTGTCCTCAGTGTGTGATTCATCATCATCCTCCCAGTGTGGGAGTGAACCCTAGAGGGTTGATGCCACTCAAAATCTGGCAAATGGACGTTACCCACATTTCAGAGTTTGGAACCTTAAAATATATTCATGTATCTGTGGATACCTGCTCAGGTATCATACATGCTACACCTATGAGTGGAGAAAAGGCTCGCAATGTCATAGGACATTGCTTAGAAGCCTGGGCTGCATGGGGAAAACCACAGCAGCTGAAAACGGACAATGGACCAGCCTATACGGCACAGTCCTTTGTCTCCTTCTGTAATCAGATGGAGGTACAGCTTAATCACGGATTACCGTATAATCCTCAAGGACAAGGAATTGTGGAGCGTGCTCATCGCACCTTGAAAGAATGCTTGCAAAAACAAAAAGGGGGAATAGGCCAAGGCCGTACCCCCAAGGAAAGAATGTCTTTAGCCTTATTTACTTTAAATTTTTTCAATTTGGATGCTCAAGGCCGCTCAGCAGCGGACAGACATCAGGATTCCCATGGTTCACCTAAAAGCATGGTGAAGTGGAAGGACATTCTGACAGGCTCTTGGCGGGGGCCTGACCCCATGCTAACATGGGCGAGAGGGTCTGTTTGTGTTTTTCCTCAGGATCAACAAGATCCAGTGTGGGTGCCTGAACGCCTTGTGAGGAAGATTCGTCATGAAGACCTTCCTAAGGATTCTGGTGATAGTAGAAGTGAGTATGTCAGGAATGACCGAGCCGAGATGGGGGATCCTGTCGATATTCCCAAAGCCGATGCCGGTCAGACATGATGCAACTGTGTTTCCATGCTTATTTAGCAGTAATAGAAGCTTAGGCTTACCCTACCTTCCCTTTGATGATCAGAGAAGCCCTATAGAGGGTAATAGAAATGTCAGCTTGAAGGGTAGTTTGTGCTTTTTAATGAGCTTCAATAGGTCAGATGATACAAAATGCATTAAATTGTCTCAGCAGTCAGCAGATTTTTTACCACAATTGAGGTTTGGGGGTAGAGTGGTGGTTTGTTTTCAGGCAATGGTTCTCGCCTTGAAGGATGGTGGCCCACACGAGTCTCTGACCAGGACCCCCCCCCAGACAGCCACGCTGGGCACCTTTTTGTAGAGGATCCACAGGAGAGGAAGGACCTTTTCCCTGGACTGGATGTCAAGAGCGCAGAGCAGTTTGGGTTCAACAAGATTATTTTTCCTTTAGCCCCATGATTAGTAATATAGTGAATAAGTCTTGTACAGGAATGCTTGATATATCTACTAGGGATCCTCAGCAGACTGCCACCAATCCTTTTGATTTGTGGCTTTTGTGTGGAGTAAATGGAAGTTGCATGGACTTGGGACCTGTCATTATGCTTGGGGGAGGAATTTATCAAAGAGGTAATTTTTCCCTAGGGTCTGCTACCAGATTGGATTTCTCTAGCGGTAGTGGCTCTGGTACTTGGAATTCTTTGTTTCATTCTTATCACAACAAGAGCTTTTCAGCTTCGCCAGTATATCTCTGGCCTCCTTTTCTGTGGATTGTAAGTAATGGGAGTGCATCCTTAGGTGAAGAAAAGTTAGTATGCACTCCAGGCACATGTTTTTATGCCCTATGCTGGAATGCCACAGCCTTTCCTGTGGCTGTGGTGACTAGAATGCCTCGATATGTACCAGTTCCTGTAGAGGCTCCTAATACCATGATGCTATTCAGATTTAAAAGAGATTTTGGCATCACTGCAGCTATTGCTACTGCTATCACTGTTGCTGCTGTGGGGGCTACTGCCTCAGCTATTGCCTTGTCTAGTTCTATACAGACTGCCAATGCCCTGAATAACATCTCAGCCACTGTGGCACAGGCATTGGATACTCAGACCTCTATGAATTCTCATCTCAAAGGAGGTCTTATGATAGTTAATCAACGCATAGATTTAATACAAGAACAGATTGGTTCTCTTTGGCAACTAGCACAATTGGGGTGTGAGTGGAAAATGCAAGGTTTGTGTGTTACTTCCGTACAATATCAAAATTACACAAAAGCTGCTAATTTGTCTAGACAATTGTCAAAGTTCCTCTTACAGGATTGGTCGGCTGAATTTGAAAATTTGATGAGAGAGCTGAGAGCGACAATCATCCACATCAACTCCACTCGGGTGGATTTGAGCCTGGCTACTGGCTTGACTTCTTGGATACAGACGGCTATGGATCATCTTAAGGAGTGGGCGGGTGTAGGTTCTTTGGCGATACTAATGATGCTAGCCTCTCTGGTTTGCCTATGGTGCATCTATAAAATGAGAGCCACACAAAAGCGTAATGCAGCCATGATTATACAAGCCCTTGTTGCCACTGAGGCGGGCCAGTCCCCTCAGGCATGGCTTGCTGCCGTGAAGTAAATCTTCACTAAGCATAGTCCCTGCCCACTGAGGTATTCGTTCCACGGATATTAGGGTCTGGTAAGTCAGTGACGGAGTTGACGGGTAAGTCTCGGCCACCTAAGACAGGGCAGTCCCGAGTGGGGAGGCTGACCCAGAGACGGGTAAGAGTTTGAGCACCGCCCTCCTACAGGCTCAGGCCCACCGTGAGATCCCCAGATAGGGGGATTACGAAACCTTTCCAGGGACTTCTACCAACTTTAGGAAAAAAAAAAAAAAAAAAAAAAAAAGGGAGGAACTGTAGAGAGCTGCGACGTGCCACGCCTTAAAAATGGCGCTGGTCTCTGCCTTCCACCAGCCCGACGGTGAGCGCTCTCGGTGGTAAACAAGTCCATATTTGGCTAAGACCGCTGATCTGGCTTGCTTCCGCATACGTGGGCCTCTAAGATAGCACTACGTGGCTTTACTTGATTGGCTGTTCATTTAGTATTTAGCCTGTGGGTTGGGTCTGCCCGGCCCTTTTTCAGAAGACTGTTTTCAAGGGACCTGAATAAACTGCAGGAGAAGAGCTTTTGTGAGTTGCGTCATTTCTTGCTGGTCGAGAGGGACGCGACACAAAACTGACAAAAATCAGGGAAATATGACTCCAACAAAATTCAGCAATGCTAATACAGCAAGCTCTGACCATACCACTACAGCTGAAACACATAAAAATTATGACAAATCTATACTTATGTCAATGATAGAGGCCTTAAAAGAAGAAAATAAATCCCTGAGAGAATTTAAAGAAATCACAATTCTACAATTGAAAGCAATGGAGAATTCTATTAGAGATGTCCTAGCTAACTCAGTCAAACAAAAGTGGGAAAGAGACAAAGCTATGAAATATTTGCAGGCAAAGACAACCAAATTGGAACAGGAAATGTATAAAACAGCTCAAGACCTGAAATTGGAAATGGAAACAATAAAGAAAGCACAACCAGAGACAATCCTGAAGGTGGAAAATCAAGGAAAGTGAACAGAAACTAGACATGAGTATCACAAATAGAATACAAGAGATGGAAGACAGAATCTGAGGTGTAGAAGACTCAATTGAAGAAATCAGTACAACAACCAAAGAAAAGGAGAAATCTAAAAAAGTTCTCACCCACAACATCCAAGAAACCAAGGACTCAGTGAAAAGACAAAGCATAAGAATTATAGGAATATTTTTCCCAATCTGTAGGTTGCCATTTTGTTTGAATGACAGTGTCTTTTGACTTACAGAAGCTTTTTAGTTTCATGAGGTCCCATTTATTGATTGTTGGTCTTAGAGCCTGAGCTATTATTATTCTGTTCAGGAAGTTGTCACTTGTACCAATGAGTTCGAGGGTTTTCCCCCACTTTCTCTTCTAATAGATTTTGTGTGTCTGGCCTTAGAAAATTTGGAATAGCTCTACCTCAAGACCCAGCCATACCTCTTCTGGGTATACATTCAAAAGATTCCTCACAAAAGCACCAGGAAGTTTCCTCATCTATGTTCATAGCAGCCTTATTTGTAATATCTAGAAACTGGAAACAACCCAGATGTACCTCAACCGAGGAATGGATTAAAAAACAAAACAAAACAAACAAACAAACAAAAAACCCTGTGATACATCGACACAATGGAATACTACTCAGCCATCAGCAATGACAAAATCATGCAATTTGCAGCCAAATGTATGGAACTAGAGAAGCTCATCCTGAGTGAGCTAACTCAGACTCAGAAGGATGCACATGCATCTATTCATTAATAATCCGATTTTAGCCATATAGTACAGGATAACTATACTACAACCTATGCACCAAAAGGAACAGGAACATAGACTTTGTTTCCTGTCAGTGAGACACTTTAACCTGGTGGTGCTGCCTTGTAGGGCCCCAGTATATGAGGAGGCTCTTCGCCCTCATATGACTACTGAACTAGGGCAGGGGACTGATATGTAGGGACACTCCACTCCAGAGGAGTGGGATAGTGTGATGGAAGGGATGGGAGGAGAGAGTGGGAGGGTGGGACTAGGATGGGTGGAAAGAGGGCATTGTGATGAAGATGTAACCTGAAGTAATAAAAAATAAATATTAAAAAAGAAACTAACAACAACAAAGAATTATAAGAATAGATGAAAGAAAAGAATCTGAATCAAGGACCAGGAAACATTTTCAATAAAATCATAGAAAAAAATTTCTCAAACCTAAAGAAATAGATGCATGCAAAAGTCCAAGAGGCTTACAAAACTCCAAATAGATTGGACCAGAAAAGAAATTCCTCTTGCCACATAATAATTGAAACTCCAAATGTGCAGAACAAAGAAAGAATATTAAAAGCTGTAAGAGAATAAGGTTCAGTAACATAAATAACAGGTCCATCAGAATTACACCTGATTTTTCCTCAGAAACTTTGAAAAACAGAAGGGCCTGGGGAGACATCCTACAAAGCCCTAAGAGAGCATGGGTACCAGCCCAGACTACTATACCCATCAAAACTTTCAATCACCATAGATGGAGAAAACAAGATTTTCTACAATAAAATCAAATTGAGCAATATCTATCTACAAATTTAGCTCCACAAAAGATCACAGAAGGAAAAGTCCAACCCAGAGAAGATAACTACACTTAACAAAGCACAGGAAACCAAAAAGTCCACCACAGCTAAACCAAAAGAAACACATAACCACTACCCACATCAAAATAACAGAAAATAACAATCTATGGTCATTAATATCTCTCACTATCAATGGTCTCAACTCCCCAACAAGAAGACACAGGCTTGCAGAATGGATCTGAAAACAAGAACCAACATTTTGCTGCATACAAGAAATGCACCTCAATAAAAAAAAATAGACTCTAACTCAGAGTATAGGAAATGCAAAAAGGTTTTCCAAGCAAAAAGTCCCAGGATGCAAGATGGAGTTACCATCCTAATATCAAATAAAATATATTTTCAACCAAAATTAATAAAAAAAAAAATAGAGGAGGACACTACATGCCAGTCAAAGGAAAAACTCATCAAGATGACATCTCAATACTGAATATCCATGCCCCAAAGATAAGGGCACCCACATTTGTAAAAATTCTTCTTCTTTTTTTTTTTAAATACTTTATTTTTTTTTCTTCAAGTTACATCTCAGTCACAAACCCCTCCCTTCCTATCCCGCCCTTCCACCCTCTTCCCCCCAGAAGTTTCCCCTTTCAGTCCAACATATGGTTCCTTCTCTTATAGCAGTAAGTATTATACAAAACAACAGATATAAATATGCCACATTTGTGAGAGTTAAATGGCCCAGTATAACTTCCCAATGTCCAGTTTATACACATTTGGCCCCTGACTTTAACATTCTACTATCTAACCAACTCCATGAGTTTAAAGATCTATATCTGACTCAACATTCATACTAACTTGCAACACACTTTTAATAGTATCTTCTTAGATCTATAACACCCTCTTGATTCCTAAACAACTCAAAATTTAACTATGAAACTCTAGCTGTCTATTCTTCAACCACCTCAGAGACCTGAGAGGGATAAATATATCTGCTTATATAGGAAGTGCAGGGCCTGCAGCTTCCAATACTAAGAAATGACAAACCAGTGACTACCTGGACAGTTCCCATTTTCTCTCCATACATTCCAGCACCAGTCTTCAGCCTTTGGGTCCTGTTTCTCTGACAGACATTTGTTGTAGAGCCGGGATTATGAAGGACTTACCTACCCTGTCTTGGCAGAGTTAGGCTGTCGACTTCCTTGCTACCAAATTTTGTCCTTTTTGGACAGCAGTCTGTCTGCAGTTGGTGCAAGGGGTTTTTTCATGCCAAGAGATAGGCTTGCCACTAATTCAACCATCTTACAGTGGAGGTTCTTCGATGCTTATCTTCTACTTGGAGTAGAATAGGGGGTGTTGTCAGGCGCTGATATGTCTCGATATTAAAAAAAAAAAAGAAAATCTTAATTTAAGATAACATCTTTGAATGCCATATTCTGCAGATCTCTTGGGGTTTTTGAAGATGCCCTATCCATCTCTTGTATTTAGATAAGCAAATGTTGCTTGTCTCTTAGCAACTTGATTACTGGGTAGTTTAGAGAATATCTGTGATAGACTGTAATAGTAGCTAACAAAGTGACATGTTTGCATGACTAGGAGTTTGTTTTACTTAACTATCCTAGACCGTTTTAGACGGTTGGTATCAAGAGGCCAGAGCTTCACATTTTATTTTTAAGTATCCCTAGGTATGATACCATTAGGAAGCATTACCTTTAATTTTGTATCAATATACAAAGATCTATTCAATTGTGGTTAAATATACTCTTAATTATGTATCAATATACAAAGGTCAATGCCTATGTAGCCCAATACAATCTTAATATTATGTCCATATACAAGGGTCAATACCATTGTGGCCAACTATAATCTTAATTTTGTATCAATATACAAAGATCAATACAGATGTAATCCAATACAATCTTATTTTTGCACAATAAACAATGGTCAATACCACTTTAGCCAAATAAACTACTAATTTTGTATCAATATACAAAGGTATAAGGGCATATTCAATAATCTGCCCCTTCTTGTTGGACCTTCCTGTGCTATGTCTATATCTCATTTTTCTCAAGCCTATGCAGTCCTACATAGGAGAGGAAGAAGGATACAGAAAAGGAAAAGTAGGAAGTCCCTGGGGCTAACCTCCAAAACCCATTAAACAGGACCATTTATCAGCTTGTAATCTCTTCCCCTAAATATCGGAGTTTTCAGTTATCCCTCAAATAACCAAAAAGAAGGGTGGAGAAACACCTTCCCCACCCTCTGAACATGAGACGTCGCTCTCTTAAAGTGACTTCCTGCTGATTTGGGTCGTAGTAGACCTGTTTGGGGCCCGAACCCAAATGGAAAAAAATGGTTAAAAATGTTAGTACACTCCTTTTATGTTCAGTCCTTCTGTTCTCATCTGTTTAGATGACCTAAGGGGTTTGTAGGCAGAAGCTGATCTTGCAGGCTTCACTGAGGTTCCTGCCAGGGCATTGTGTAGAGCTGGACGGTCCCAGTGACATTGGATTGCTGTGGTGGTTGCAGGCCCCCGATGGAGAAAGCTATTGAGGAAGTCTGCCAGGCAGAATCAACTGGGTCACTCGTCCTCCTTGGTGCCTGATTCTGCTCTCTGCTGTGGTTTCCGCTGTCCAGCCGTCCCCGGGCTCCCCTAATGGACGCTTCGATTCTCCTGGAAAGATAAGAGCATAGCTCTGCTCCAATCCCAACCCTGGGACAATTGCCCTCTTTTTTTTGGGGGGGGGGGGGCTAGGTAGTACTTCTCCTGAAGCAAATTTGGCCTTCCAACAAGATACAAAGCGTTATCTTTCAATTCGGGTTAAAGAAGAAATCATTCTGTCACCTTGGAGCTAAACCAGCTCTAGTGAATATATTTTGAGATCCCAAAGGACAATCTGCCTGCATCGATAAGGCCTTTTGTAAGTAGCCTCCAAACCTAGGTCCCTCCAAATCCCATGTGTGTGTCTCTGAACTCTAATTATTGGGATCAGAGACCTGTGTTTACCATCTGAAGGGATCAAAGATGTGTTCCACCACTCCTGGATCGAAGTCTTTCTCTATTTAGAGTTTGCCCTGCATCAGGCTGACCTTGAGCTCTGGGATCTGCCTGTTTCTATCTCCAGTGTGCTGGGAGCTGGGACCAAGGGTGTACTCTTCTTGAATGGTGGGACCAAGAGTATTCAACCTCACCACCCCGCTCCGTATGACTCCAGAATACATAAGACCACCAACTCTACGGTGCTCCCCCCGTCTCCGCTGAAGTCAAAGGCATGGGCCAATACCACAATTCTCTTGTATTTTACCTTAGCTCCACGTCTTCTCTAAACCTGGAGGTCTGCAAATCCAGGCCGAATGGCTGTATCCTCTATTCCATTCACAGTGTTTCAGCCCTGCCATCTGCCTTTTTTTTTCTTTTTTTTAGTTAATAAATTTATTTGTTTGTTGCTTCAGGTTACATCCTTATCATATTGTCCTCTTTTCCAGCTTCCCAGCCCCACCCTCCCATGCTCTACCCCCTGACCCTTCCATCTTGTTCCTCTGGGGTGGAGTGTTCCTGCCTAACAGTCTCTCACCACAGATTAGGAGTCATATGAGGGCCAAGAGCGTCTTCATTCTCCGGGGGACTACGAGGCAGTACTGCCAGTGAAAGGTGTCTCCTTGCTACTGGGGGAATACTAAAAAAAAGACCAACAAACACACAAACCCACAAAAACAAAGAATATCAACAAAAAAAGAGAGGAAAAAGAGAAGGGAAAAGGAAAAAGAAAAAAGGAAAAAGAAAAAGATAAAAAAAAATTTATGTCCATGTTCCTTTTGGTGTGTTGATTGTAGTATAGATATCCTGTACGATATAGTTAAAATCCTATTATAAGTGAATAGATGCCATGTGCATCCTTCTGAGACTGGGTTAGCTCACTCAGGATGAGCTCCTCTAGATCCATCCATTTGGTTGCAAATTGCATGATTTCATTGTTTCTTATAGCTGAGTAATATTCCATTGTATAGATGTACCACAATTTTTTAATCCATTCTTCAGTTGAGGGACATCTGGGTTGTTTCCAATTTCTAGCTATTACAAATAAGGCTGCTATGAACATAGATGAGGAGACTTCCCTATGTCTCTGTGAGAGGTCCTTTGGGTGTATACCCAGAAGTGGTATGGCTGGGTCCTGAGGCAAGGTTATTCCTAGATTTCTAAGATATCACCAGACAGACCTCCATAGTGGTTGCACAAGCCTGCACTCCCACCAGCAATGGAGTAGGGTTCCCCTTTCTCCACACCCTCGCCAGCATGCGCTATCATTTGAGCTCTTTATCTTAGCCATTCTAACAGGTGTTAGGTGGAATCTCAGGGTCGTCTTGAGTTGCATTTCTCTGATGATTAAGGATGTTGAACCTTTTTTCAGGTGTCTCTCAGCCCTCAGGGATTCCTCCTTTGTGAATTCACTATTTAGCTCCATCTCCCATTTTTTTGATTGGATTATTTGGTTTCTTGGCATTTAGTTTCTTGAGTTCTTTGTAGATTTTAGATAATAGCCCTCTATCAGATGTGGGGTTGGTGAAGATTTTCTCCCAGTCTGTTGGTTGCCGTTTTGTTCGAATGACAGTGTCCTTTGCCTTACAGAAGCTTTTCAGTTTCATGAGGTCCCATTTACTGATTGTTGATCTCAGGTCCTGAGCTGTTGGTGTTCTGTTCAGGAAGTTGTCACCTGTGCCAATGAGTTCGAGGGTTTCTCCTACTTTTTCTTCTAGTATATTTAGTGTGGCCGGCCTTATGTTAAGGTCTTTGATCCACTTGGAATTAAGTTTTGTACAAGGTGATAGGTATGGGTCTAATTTCATTTTTTTACAAGTGGACATCCAGTTGGACCAGCACCATTTGTTGAAGAAGCTGTCCTTCTTCCATTGTGCGGTTTTGGCTTCTTTGTCAAAGATTAGTTGGCCATAGGTGTGTGGGTCCATGTTTGGTTCTTCAATTCAATTCCATTGATCCACTGGTCTGTTTCTATACCAGTACCATTTTTTTTTATTACTGTTGCTCTGTAGTACAGCTTGAAATCTGGGATGGTGATACCTCCAGATGTTTTTTCATTGTACAGGATTGATTCAGCTATTCTGGGCTTTTTGTTGTTCCATATGAAGTTGAGAATAGCTTTTTCCAGGTCTATAAAGAATTGTGGTGGTATTTTGACAGGAATTGCATTAAATCTATATATTGCTTTTGGTAGGATAGCCATTTTTATTATGTTGATCTTACCTATCCATGAGCATGGGAGTTCTTTCCATCTTCTAAAGGCCTCTTCCATTTCTTTCTTCAGGGGCTTGAAGTTCTTGTTATATAGGTCCTTTACATGCTTGGTTAGAGTTACCCCCAGGTATTTTATGTTGTTTGTGGCTATTGTGAAGGGGGTTGTTTCCCTTATTTCTTCCTCAGCCCATTTGTTTGTTGTATAAAGAAGGGCTTCTGATTTTTTTGAATTAATTTTGTACCCAGCCACTTTGCTGAAGGTGTTTATCAGCTGTAAGAGTTCTCTGGTGGAATTTTTGGGGTCGCTTATGTATACTATCATATCATCTGCAAATAGCGATAATTTGACTTCTTCGTTTCCGATGTTTATCCCCTTGATGTCCTTTAGTTGTCTTATTGCTCTAGCAAGATCTTCAAGTACTATATTGAAGAGATATGGTGAAAGTGGACATCCTTGTCTTGTACCTGAGTTTAGAGGAAATGCAGTGGTGGTGCACGCCTTTAATCACAGCACTTGGGAGGCAGAGGCAGGCGGATCTTTGCAAGTTTGAGGCCAGCCTGGTCTACAAAGTGAGTCCAGGACAGCTAGGGCTACACAGAGAAACCCTGTCTCGAAAAACCAAAAAAAAAAAAAAAAATTTAGCGTCCTTCGATAGCTCATTTGGTAGAGCAGAGGACTGTAGAAAGTTTACTTCAGATATCCTTAGGTCGCTGGTTCGAAAAAAATTCTTCTAAAGCTTAAACTGCACATCAATCCATATACATTAATAGTGGGAGACTTCAACACTCCACTTACAACAATGCACATGTCATTAAAACAGAAACCAAACAGAGAAATAATGAGACTAATAGAGATCAGGAACCAAATGGACCTAACAGATATCTAAGAACATTTCACCCAAACACAAAGGAATATGCCTTCTTTTCAGCACCTCATGAAATCTTTTCCAAAATTGACCATATAGTCAGACACAAAGGAAGCCTCAAAAGATACAAGAAGACTGAAATAACTACTTGTATCTTATCAGACCACCATGAATTAAAGTTGAACTTCAACAACAAGACAAATAACAAAAAGCCTACATATTCATGGAAACTGAACAACTCTCTACTCAATGACCACTGTGTTAGAGGACAAACAAAGAAGGAAATCAAAGACATCCTAAAATCCAATAAAAATGAAGACACAACATACCCAAACCTATGTGACACAATGAAAGCAGTGCTACAAGGAAAGTTCATAGCAGTGAGTGGCTTAAAGAAGAAAATTGTCTAAGATAAAAAACTAAAATGACAGCACACACTGGCAAGGCTTTGAAGAAAAGGAAACAATCTTCCACTGCTGGTGGGAGTGAAAACTTGTACAACCACTATGGAAATCAGTCTGGCCATGTCTTAGAAAATTTGGAATAGCTCTTCCTCAATATCCAGCCATACCTCTTCTGGGTAGCCACCCAAATGATTCCTCACTAAACCACAAGGACATATCCTCGTCTATGTTCATAGCAGCCTTATTTGTAAGAACTAGAAACTAGAAACAATCCAGATGTCCCTCAACCGATGAATGGATAAAAAAAAAAAAAATGTGGTACATTTACACAATGGAATAGTACTCAGCTATCAGAAACAAGGAAAACATGCAATTTGCAACCAAATGGATGGAACTAGAAAAGCTCATCCTCAATGAGGTATCCCAGACTCAGAAAGATGCACATAACATCTACTCACTTATAATTGGATTTTAGCCATATAGTGCAGGATTGTAACTATCTTGTAAGCAATACACTAAAAGGATCAGGAACATAGAATTTTTTACCTATTAAGGGGACAATTTGCTCTAGGAGTGCCACCATTTTGACCCCCAGTACAAGATGAAAGCTCTTAGCCCACAAATGACTGTTGAGTTGAGAGGGGCTGATATGTAGGGACACTCCACATTGGAGGAGTGGGAAGGGTGGGAAAGGGAGGAGAGGGTAGGAGGGTGGAATCAGGAGTGGTGTAATGAGGGCACTGTGATGGAGATGTAACTTGAAACAATAAACAAACAAACAGACATACAAAAAAGAAAATGTGACAGCTCATATTAGCAACTTAGCAGCAGAACTGAAAGAGCTACAAAAAAAAGAAGCAAACACTCCCAAGAGGAGCAGATGGCAGGAAATTATCAAACTCAGGGCAGAAATCAATAACTTAGAAATAAAAAGAGCATTACAAATAATTGAAAAAACCAAGAGTTAGTTCTATGAGAAAATCAACAAGATAGACAAACCCTTATCCAAAAGCTAACTAAAAGGCAGAGGGGAAAATACCCAAATCAACAAAATCAAAAATGAAAAGGAAAAAACATCAACAGACACTGAGGAAATCCAAAGAATCATTAGGTCTTACTTCAAAAACCTGTACTCCAGAAAACTGGAAAACCCAAGCAAAATGGAAAATTTTATTGATAGATTCCAAAGTTAAATCAAGATCAGGTTAACAAATTAAAAAGTCCTAAAACCCCTAAGGAAATAGAAGCAGTCATTAAAAGTCTTCCAATGAAAAAAGGTCCAAGGCCAGATGGTTTCAGCACAGAATTCTACCAGACCTTCAAAGAAGAGCTAATACCAATACTCTTCAAACTCTTCCACAAAATAGAATCAGAAGGAACATTTTCAAACTCATTCTATGGGGCCACAGTCACCCTGATACCCAAAACACACAAAGCCCCAACAAAGAAAGAGAATTTCAGAACAAGTTCCTTCATGAACATAGATGCAAAAATATTCAATAAATACTTGCAAACTGAATCCAAGAACCCATGAAAAATATTATACACCATGATTAAGTAGGCTTCATCCCAGGAATTCAGGGGTGGATCCACATAAGAAAATCCATCAAGCTTGATCCAAGATGGCAGCAGCCCACACGGACGCATTTTGATCTTGGGGAAAACAGCCATAAAGCCAGAGTTAAAAGACGCTGTGCAAAAATCTGAGTGACTCAACCTACCTGGGTTTCACCCAGTTACCCAGGGACCATTAAAAGTCCCAGGGAAGGACTCTCCCTTCCCCTCTCAGACACAGATGGAAGCCACTGAATCTGGGAATCGGGAACCCCACCAGGAGAGATGCTGGGTATGATCCACTCTAATACCCAGCGGGCAGATTCAGACCCCACACAGGGTTACTCACCAGCTTACTGGGACCCCCAGATCCCAGGCAGGTGTTCTGGCTATTTAGTGAAAAGTTGCGGTCCTGTGGGAGTGCCACACACTCTTAGCAGCATGCAGCAGGCCCGCAGCGGCTGGGTGGGCAGCAGCTGATAGTTCCACAACGCAGCAGCCCAGTGGCCAGCAGGTCCACAGCTGCATTATGGAAAGCCCAGACATATCTCTTCGCCCCCAGAGGGGTGAGGAACAGGCCCCTTTATTGGATTTACAGTCATTGGGGAAAAAAAAACACTATAGCTGGATTGAGCAGCAGGATACTCTTCTGGCTGCACGTTATGCTCGACTGCAGTGTACAGGAACTTGGATCAAGTTAACAGATTAAACAGCCCTATAACCCTTAAGGAAATAGAAAGAGTCATTAAAAATCTCCCAACCAAAAAAAGCCCAGGGCCAGATGGTTTTAGCACAGAATTCTACCAGATCTTCAAACAGGAGCTAACACCAATACTCTTCAAACTCTTTCAACAAATAGAATCAGAAAGAACACTGCCAAACTCATTCTATGAGGCCACAGTCACCCTGATTCCTAAACCACACAAAAACCCATCAAAGAAAGAGAACTTCAGAACCAATCTCCCTCATGAACATAGATGCAAAAATACTTAATAAAATACTAGCAAACCAAATTCAGAACACATCAAAAGTATCATACACCATGAACAAGTAGGCTTCAGCCCCAGGAATGCAGAGATGGTTCAACATACGAAAGTCTATCAACGTAATTCACCATATAAACAAGATGGAAAAAAAAAAAACACATGATAATCTCACTAGATGCAGAAAAAGCATTTGACAAAATCCAACACCCCTTCCTTCTAAAAGTTCTGGAGAGAACCGGCATACAAGGACCTTACTAGAAATAATAAAGGCAATATACAGCAAGCCAGTGGCCAAAATCAAATTAAATGGAGAGAAACTTGAAGCATTTCCTCAGGACAAGACAAGGATGCCCACTTTCAACATATCTCTTCAATATAGTACTTCAAGTTCTTGCTAGAGCAATAAGACAACTAAAGGAGATCAAGGGGATACAAATTGGAAACAAAGAAGTCAAATTATCCCTATTTGCAGATGATATGATAGTATACATAAGCAACCCCAAAAATTCCACCAGAGAAATCTTACAGCTGACAAACACCTTCAGCAAGGTGCTGGATACACAATTAATTCAAAAAACCAGAAGACCTTCTTTATACAACAAACAAATGGGCTGAGAAAGAAATAAGTGAAACAACCCCCTTCACAATAGGCACAAACAATATAAAATACCTGGGGGTAACTCTAACCAAGCAAGTAAAGGACCCATACAACAAGAACTTCAAACCCTTGAAGAAAGAATTTGAAGAGGCCTTTAGAAGATGGAAAGATCTCTCATGCTCATGGGTAGGTAGGATCAACATAATAAAAATGGCCATCTTACCAAAAGCAATATATATATTCAATGAAATTCCTATCAAAATACCAACAAAATTCTTTATAGAACTGGAAAAAAGCTATTCTCAACTTCATATGGAACAACAAAAATCCCAGAATAGCTAAATCAATCCTGTGCAATAAAAAAATCTGGAGGTATCACCATCCCAGATTTCAAGCTGTATTACAGAGCAATAGTAGTAAAAACAGCATGGTATTGGTATAGAAACAGACCAGTAGATCAATGGAATCGAATTGAACACCCAGAAGTGGACCCACACACTTATGGCCACCTAATTTTTGACAAAGAAGCCAAAACCACCCAATGGAAAAAGGACAGCATCTTCAACAAATGGTGCTGGTCCAACTGGTTGTCCACTTGTAAAAGAATGAATTTAGACCCATACTTATCACCTTGTACAAAAATTAAGTCCAAGTGGATCAAACACCTTAACATAAGGACAGCCACACTAAATCTACTAAAAGAAAAAGTGGGAAAAACCCTGGAACTCATTGGCACAGGTGACAACTTCCTGAACAGAACATCAACAGCTCAGGCGCTAAGACCAACAATCAATAATTGGGACCTCATGAAACTGAAAAGCTTCTGTAAGGCAAAAGACACTCTCATTCAAACAAAACGGCAGCCTACAGACTGGGAGAAAATCTTCACCAACCCCACATCTGACAGAGGGCTAATATCCAAAATCTACAAAGAACTCAAGAAATTATATGCCAAGAAAGCAAATAATCCAATCTAAAAATGGGTGACGGAACTAAATAGAGAATTCACAAAGGAGGAATCCCTAATGGCCAAGAGACACTTGAAGAAATGCTCAACATCCTTAATCATCAGAGAAATGCAATTCAAGACGACTCTAAGATTCCACCTCACACCTATAAGAATGACTAAGATCAAAATCCAAACGACAGCACATGCTGGCTAGGGTGTGGAGAAAGGGGAACCCTCCTCCTTTGTTGGTGGGAGTGCAGGCTTGTGCAACCACTATGGAGGTCAGTATGGCGATATCTTAGAAAACTTGGAATAGCTCTGCCTCAGGACCCAGCCATACCACTTCTGGGTATACACACAAATGACTTCTCACCGAATCATAAGGAAATTTCCTCATATATGTTCATAGCAGCCTTATTTGTAATAGCTAGAAAATCGAAACAACCCAGATGTTCCTCAACTGAAGAATGGATTTAAAAAACTGTGGTACACAGTGGAATATTACTCAGCTATCAGAGACAATGAAAGAGCTAAACAGAGAATTCACAAAGGAGGAATCCCTAATGGTTGAGAGACCCTTGAAGAAATGCTCAACATCCTTAATCATCAGAGAAATACAACTCAAGATGATTCTGAGATTCCATCTCACACCTGTCAGAATGTCTAAGATCAAAAGCTCAAATGACAGAACATGCTAGCAAGGGTGTGGAGAAAGGGGTACCCTACTCCATTGCTGGTAGGAATGCAGGCTTGTGCAACCACTATGGAGGTCAGTCTGGCGATATCTTAGAAAACTTGGAATAGCTTTGCCTCAGGACCCAGCCATACCACTCCTGGGTATACACCCAAATGCCTCTTCATGGAATCATAGGGAAGTTTCCTCATCTATGTTCATAGCAGCCTTATTTGTAATAGCTAGAAACTGGAAACAACCCAGATGTCCCTCAATCGAAGAATGGGTTAAAAAACTGTGGTACATCTACACAATGGAATATTATTCATCTATCAGAAACAATGAACTAGAAAAGCTCATCCTGAGTGAGCTAACCCAGACTCAGAAGGACACATATGGCATCTATTCACTTATAGTAGGATTTTAGCTATATAGTAGTAGGTATTGATACTACAACTAACACACCAAAGAGAACTTGGACATAGACTTATTATTTTTTATATTTTTTAATATATTTTTATATTTTTTAGTCTTTTTTATCTATTTGTCTGCTTATTTGTTTGTTTGTTTTTTAGTTCTCTCTCCCAGGTATTGAGACACTTTTCACTGATGGTACTGCCTCGTAGAACCCTAATGAATGTGGAGGCTCTTGGCCCTCATATGACCTCTCAACTGTGATGAGGGACTGCTATATAAGGACACCCCACCCCAGAAAATTGGGATGGAAGGGTTAGGAGGTAAAGAAAAAAAAATGAAATGTGATGTTTCGGCCTTTTACTACAAATTGTCATAAGCTGTTTAGGATAAATAAGAAATGCAAACTAATGGTTATGCAAGCCGGTCATTCTGTTAGGTACTACGACAGCCTATTATAGTGACTTTCTAAGCTAATCAGAAATAAACCTGCTATGAGACAAGCAATATCTGCTTACCCTAATATAAGAGATAGATAGGGCATCTTCAAAAACCTCAAGAGATCTGCAGAATATGGCATTCAAAGATGTTTTCATAACTTTAGATTTTTGTATATCAAGACATATCAACTCCTGACAGCCCTATTCTCCTCCAAGTAGAAGATGAGCATCGAAGAATCTCCAGTGGGAGATGATTGAATAAGTCTCAAGCCTATCTCTTGGTAGGAAAAGCCCCTTGCTCCAACTGTAGACAGAATGCTGTCCAAAAAGGACAAAACCTGGAAGCAGGTAAGTCGACAGCCTAGCTCTGCCAAGACAGGGTAGGCAAGTCCTTCATAACTCCTGTTCTACAGTCAACGTCTATCAGAGAAACGGGGCCAAATGACTGAAGATCGATTCTATAATGTATGGAGAGAAAATGGGAACTGTCCAGGCAGCCACTGGTATGTCCTTAGTTTTGGACCTGCAGGCCCTGTACTTCCTATAAAGTCAGATATATTTATCCCTCTCAGGTCTCTGAGGTGGTTGAAGAACAGATAGCTAGAGTCTCATAATTAAATTTTGAGTTGTTTAGGAGTCAAGAGAGTGTTATAGATCTAAGAAGATACTTTTAAAATTGTGTTGCAAGTTAGTATGAATGTTGAGTCAGATATAGAACTTTAAACTCATGGAGATGGTTAGATAGTAGAATGTTAAAGTCAGGTACCAAATACATATGGACTGGACATTGGGAATGTATGCTAAGCCATATAACCCTCATAACTGTGGCCTAATTACCTCTGTTGTTTTGTATTGTATTTATTATTATAAGAGAAAGGGCCATTTGTTGGACTGAAAGGGGAAACTGTAGGAGGAAATAAGATATACCTTTAACTTAAAAAAAAAAGGGAAGAGGATGGGGGGTTGAGGGTGGGAGGGTGGGACTGGAGGGGGCAATAGGGAGGGGACTGCGATTGAGATGTAACTTTAAGAAATAAAAAATAAAGGAAAAAATTTAAAAAAAATCCATCAATGTAATCCAGCATATAAACAAGCTGAAAACAACAACAACAATTGATCACCTTGCTAGATGCTAAAAAACATTGTCAATATCCAATACCCCTTAAAGGTAAAATTCCTGAAGAGAGTTGGCATATAATGACTATACCTAAACATAATAAAGGCTATATACAACAAGCCAGTAGTCAACATCAAATTAAACAGAGAGAAACTTAAAACATTTCCATTAAAATCAGGGTAAAGCAAGGATCTTCTCTCTGCCCATATCTTTTCAGCATAGTACTTGATATTCTAGCCAGAGCAATAAAACAACTAGAGGAGATCAAGGGGATACAAATTGGAAAGGAAGAAATCAAAGTATCCTTATTTGCAGATGATAAGTGACCCCAAAAATTCCACCAGAGAACTGCTACAACTGATAAACACCTTCTGCAATGTGGCTGGATACAGAATTAATTTTTAAAAATCAGTATCCCTTCTTTATAGAAAAGATAAATGAGCAGAGAAAGAAATCAGGGAAGCAACAACCTTCACAATAGGCACAAACTATATAAAATACCTGGGGGTAACTCTAACCAAACAAGTAAAGGACCTGTACAACAAGAACTTCAAGCCCTTGAAGAAAGAAATGGAAGAGGCCTTTAGAAGATGGAAAGATCTCCCATGCTCATGGATAGGTAGGATCAACATAATAAAAATGGCTATCCTACCAAAAGCAATAGACAGTTTCAATGCAATTCCTATCAAAATACCAACACAATTCTTTACAGACCATGAAAGAACCATTCTCAACTTCATACGGAATAACAAAAAAACTCAGAATAAATAAATCAATCCTGTGCAAAACAAACAAACAAACAAACAAACAACAAAAAAAAAAAACATCTGGAGGTATCACCATCCTATATTTCAAGTTATACTACAGAGCAATAGTAATAAAAAATAACATGGTACTGGTATTGAAAAAGACCAACTCATCAATGGAATCGAATTGCAGACCAGAAATAAACCCATACACATATGGTCACTTAATTTTTGACAAAGAAGCAGAAACCATACATAAAAAGGGCAGCATCTTCAACAAATGATGAAAGTCTAACTGGATGTCAACATATGAAACAATAGAAACAGACCCATATTTATCACCTTGCAACAAACTTAAGTCCAAATGGATCAAAGAACTTGACATAAAACCTGACACACTAAATCTAATAGAAAGGAAAGTAGAGAAAAGCCTTGAATTCATTGGCACAGGTGTCAACTTCCTGAATAGAACACCAATAGCTCAGGTTATAATACCAACAATTAATAAATGGGACCTCATGAAACTGAGAAGCTTCTGTAAGGCAAAGGTCACTGTCATTTGAACAAAATGGAAACCAGCAGATTGGGAAAAGATCTTTACCAATGCCACATCCAACACAAGGTTAATATTCATAATTTATAAAGAACTCAAGAAATTAGACACCAAGAAACCAAATAATCCAATCAAAAAATGGGGAACAGTGCTAAACTGAGAATTCACAAAAGAGGAATCTCTAATGGCAGTGAGACATTTGAAGAAATGCTCACCATCCTTAATCATCAGAGAAATGCTACTCAAGACACCTCTGAGATTCTATCTCACACCTTTCAGAATGACTAAGATCAAAAATTCAAATGACAGCACATACTGGTGATATTATGGAGAAAGAGGAACACTCCTCCATTGCTGGTGGGAGTGCAAACTTCAACAATCACTATGGAAATCAGTCTGGCAATATCTTAGAATGAACTTGGAAAAGCCTACCTCAAGACCCAGACATACCACTTCTGGATATACATCTAAATGATTCCTCACCAAACCACAAAAACATCTCCTCAACTACGTTCACAGTAGCTTTGTTAGTAACAGCTAGAAACTGGAAACAATGCAGATATCCCTCAACTGATGAATGGATAAAAAAAGACTGTGGTGCATTTACCAGAAACAAGGAAATCATGCAATTTCCTGTCAAATGGATGGAACTAGAAAGCTCATCCTGAGTGAGCTAATCCATTCTCTGAAAGATGCACATAGCATCTATTCAAGTATAATTGGATTTTAGCTATGTAGTATAGGATAACTATCCTACAGCCAAAAGACCAAAAGGAACAGGAACACGGACTTTGTTACCTGATAGGGGGACACTTTGCTGTAATGGAGCTGCCATATAGGCTCCCAGTGCAAGAGGAAGCTCTTAGCCCTCATATGACTGATCAACTTAGGGGGGCTGATATGCAGGTACACCCCACTTCAAAGGAATTGGATAAGTGGGAGAAGGTGGAGTGGATAGGTGGGTGGAACCAGGAGGGGTGGAGGGAGAGGACTTTGATGGAGATGTTGTTTGAAGTAATAAATGACACAAAAAAAGAAAAAAAAAAGAGTAGATGAGGGTGGTATATTTACAGGAGCCAATCATAACATCCATATTTATCCAGACTGTGAACAGAGAAATTAAGGGCAAAAAATAAGATACAAAGCAGAAAGCAGGCTTACTTCAAATTAGAAGGTCTTGTTGCTTCCCTCTCTCCTTTTAACTAGTCTCCAACTTCTGCCAGTACAGTCCTCTTGGTTTACAGAGTAGAATGTCTGTTAGTATGATTAATAAGCCCATAGGATGAGACAGAAAGACTTCTATTTTCCTGTCCCAACACTGAGTGTATGTCTCCCCAGAAGGAATAACGAAGTATCCTTTATAACTAATCTCCTTCCTGAGGAGGGAAGGAAAACTTGGCTTCCCTCTGTAAAATATAAGAGAGGATAGTAATGTTCTCTTCTAATAGTGGTGGGTATAAAGTCTCCATATCCAGACACAGAAGGATAAATGGAAAATGAGCATGCCAATTATATCTTCAAGATGAGACCTTTTTGATTTCGGTTAAGGTTACATCCCAGGGATTGGAAAGATGTCTCAGTTGTTAAAAGCATGTCTTCTTGCAGAGGCCACTACACATATCAGGACACCCCAGCTCCAGGGGATCCGATGCCCTTTTCTGATGCCTCCATTGTCCTTGTGTGCATATATGCCCTCACAGATACACATGCATAAATGTAAATAAAACTAATCCTTTAAAAATAAGAATACACTCTGATGACAGAGAGACTTTTTCATCTTAAACAAGATGAATTGATAAAATCTCTTTTTGCCACAGTTTACTCTGCAGTGGTATAGAAAATGTTCTTGAAGTTAGAATATCAAGACTCCAGTGCTAGCATTCCTTGCTTTTTAAAAATAAGCAAATCTATAAACTGTTGTAACTCACATTTCTCATCTCAGAAGTAAAAATAATTGGTCATATTTTACAGGGTTTTTCAAAAAGTCAGGTCAAATAAATCAGGTTAATATTAATCAGAGAATGTATATGAGGATTCTGCACATACTCCAGTTGTTCAATAAATGCTTATTGATTCCAAATCTATTTGTTGGAAGGAATATCCTCCTCTAAAAGCATCTAAGAATGGCAGTTTAGAATTATTACACATGACAGTTAGGATTCTGTTTTCCCTCTGGGAAGATAACCTTCATGTTTACAGAGAAGAAGAGGTCAGCCTGAAGGTGGCTGGCTCTTTGTAGCAAACCAGTGTACTGTTTTCTAGAGTTTCAGATAAACAAATTTGAATCCTCAATTTTGTTTCAAAGCCTAGAGGGAGTATAATTCAAGGGGTGGGCTAACACTCTCAAATTGACAACAAACTGATATGCAATCTTGATGCCAATTTAATTTTTAAATGAATCTTCTGTTAACTTGATAATGTTCAGTATGTTGCACTTACTCATTCAGTTGTTCATTCAGTATTTAGTTTCATTGTGTGCCAGATAATGAAAGTATTGCCTTTCCCCTTAGTCTCTTCCCCTTAGTAGCTGACTGTCTGATAGCAGAGACAAAATGCAATTTCTATGGAAAGAAAGATACAAATGTTAGACACCTTGGTGACACAAAAGAAAATCTGACCCTGCTTGAAGAAATAATGGGAGATATGATTATTGATGGTCACTTGAGCTGGTCCTTAGGAGAAGTAGGAAAAGTAGGAGTTCATTAGACTGGGATAGTGGGAAAGAGCACTGGAGATGGGAACAGCACCTGCAGAGCTCTTACAACCACAAACAGCCTCCTCATTCAAGGAACTGCTTATTCTGGAAATAAATTCAGTGGCATGGAGGTAAGTAAGAGACAAGAGATAGATGCAAAAGTGGAAATGCAAAGACTAGAAACCACATAGGGAAAGCCATGGATGGACTTAAGGCATTTGGATCAGATGATAGGCAGAGGGTAGGGAAGAAAAGGCAAGGGAAATCCACTATTGCCTTCACAGAACTCACTTGTTCAGTCTATGTTGATATATACCATTAGGATAAGCAGTGTCCTCCATGATTCATCACCTAGCTAGTCTGGAGTCACAATTTGACAAATATTTCCAATTCTATGAATTAAGGATGTGGTCTAGGCCCAATATACACAATTGGATTCTAGTCAAAAGGCCTTTTGACTAATGAAGTAGTTAAAAACATGGACCAGGATGGCTTGGATGTGAACCCTGGTTTCATAACTAACCAGCTGTAGGACCTAAATTGTTGTTTTAGCCATTTTATGCCTTTGTTTTCTCATGTATAATAATAATATAACTGCTTCTCTTAAAGTTCATGGGAAAGTTATACTATGCGAATTACTGATGCCATGTCCTAGCAATTAGATTATAGTTTAAACAGTTGTATTCTAGACTCAAATGAATGATTTCTATCAATGCTGGTGGATCTTCTGTAATGTCAATCAAAGAAATTCAAACTATTTGTCTTCTTAATCTTGGCTCTAGCTTTCTTTCTAATGTTTGGCAAACTACAAAGCACATTGGGTCAATTTCCTTACCTAAACTACAAAAGCAGAAACCTGAACATGAAGTGGCAACTATGGGTGGCAAGCACAGTCCTGTTTACAAATGTTGCTGCCTCGGAAGAGATGTGATAACTCCCTGTCTTTTCTGTTAAGTGTCAGTTTACAGTAACCCTTCCATATGTTCTGGGTAGAAGTATAATAAGACCGCCACCAACAACAAAAACAACAACAAAAAAAAAAAACAGTGAATTAGGGAACTTAAAAAGATTTAAAAAAATGAGAAATGGTTTCAAATTTGTCATTAAAGCCTACTGATAGATTTGATAAGACTACTTTGCAAATTGTGAACAGTATTTTCTTCTGCAATGATCCTAAACTTCAGTAGTGGGCAAGTCTATCTTATATCCTTTCATGTCACTAGTGCTGCTGAACTGGACTGACTGTGATGGTTCACCTAAGTTA
>CAJQZJ010033935.1:1474692-1512996 GCA_907164525.1 Lophiomys imhausi
CTCACCATCACCAAGCTTCCACTTACAAATACTTTTAAAATTTCCCCATCTAAGCAGCTGATTTCTCACTGGTAAAGTATAGAGTTTAGATGATAAGAGATTCTTCAGGAACATATGTGTGGAATGCAAAGGATTTGAGGTATATTAATGTGTTCAAAGTAGATTTCCATTCTTCAAGTACAAGCCTCTTAAGAGTTGTAACTATTGTTTTCTTAGAGGAAAGAAGATGGCTTGAGTGACTCCATCTCCAGTTGCCATGGCAAGGCATTATGAGCTCAGTAATGAGCATGCATGAGGAAAAAAGGCTGAAAAGTGTTGGATTACAATACTTCTGAGACTGTGGCAACTGTAGTGAGGCAACCAAAAAAGCACCAACTTGGTTCATAGAGGGGTCATTTCTACAATACTCATATATTTTATTACCTAGCATGAAAAATAGTTTATGGTCTCTTAGCCTTGTTTTCTTCATTTATAAAATAGGGCTGATAATAATTTTCTCACTGAGGGATTGAATTCAGGATGATAATCATGGTGGATAACAAATAGAAAGTACCCCTTTTTGTTTCTAACATCCTCGGTATAGGATTCTATGAATAGCCATTACAAGTATAAGTCTTTCTGATCCACATGAAAAGAAATTTCTAATATTGAATGTTTCCAAGCACTGCAATAAACTACTTCTCAGGATGCTGAACCGGCCAATCCTGTCATTGTTAGAGATATCGAGAGCAATTCAATATATCCCTGGAATAATCATTTCTAAAATGGAAAGATAAAAACTTAGACTAGATAACATTTAAACTCAAAGACTTAAAGATTCTTTAAGAGTCATCTCTAACTTTAAAATTCCTTTCAGGTTAAGGTAGATGCTCCTGAAGATATCACAGCTATTCACCTGAGTTCATGTACTCAGACACTCCTATGACCCAGAGGAAAAAGGTAATTCTTAAATAAAATCTTGTTCATTGGAAGGAAGTTCCTCTGACATTGAACCTCAAGGGCATCCAACCTTGAGTCACTACTCTCATTCATTGCATGGTGCCACAACTGTCAGCAGAAAAATAAATCTTATTCAGCCAAATAGTCCTTCATCTATTTGACCTAGAATCCAGTTTGACTGATTATTCTCTGAGATGACATGACCTAGCTGCACTGTTAGAGGGAGGGAGATTGATCTCCAAAGTCTCCAGAATGGCCAAGAGTAGAAGCTTGTCCCCATGATGGAACCATAGGCTTTGGTTTCCACCTGACCTCTCTTTTTGCTGCAATTTAATGCTTTATAACAGTTATTTTCAACCTTCCTAATGCTGAAATCCTTTAATATAGTCCCTTGTGTTGTGATGACCTTCACGCATAAAATTATTTTCATTACTACTTCATAATTGTAATTTTGCTACTGTTATGAATCATAATGTAAATATTTGATATGCAGGTTATCTGATATGTGATACCTGTGAAAGGGTTGTTCAATCCCAAAAGGGGTCATGATCCATAGGTAGAGAACTTCTGCTCTATAATAACAGTTTCAAGCATCAAAATGAGGGCTAGTTAAATTCACTTTAAACATCGAGTAGATATATAACAATAATTGAGATCTGACTTTCAAAATAGATGTCTTACAACACTACAGCTCTAGTGCAATGAAAGAAGTAAAAGGAAGTGAGATAGAGCCTGGAGCTTGTCATTCCAGAGTTTTTGGAGTAGGTACACTTTGAGTTAAGATTCCTATAAAGTCCTCATTTTCATGTGTTTATTTGCTAATGTGATATATAACTGAGAAAAATAGAAAGGATGCTTATTACCTCTCTAGAAGCAATGCTCTGATAAAACCAACAAACCTGGCTTTAGTTTGGAGAACATATGAAATATGTATGATATCATATTTCCAATGCAATTGTACCCATTAGACTAGAAATACTTTTGATTTGGGAGGAGAGATGGCAGAAAGTAAGGTAGGACCCAGTTCACTAGACAAGGCATGCTTTCTGCATTGGAACAAGAAGCTCAAATAGTCTGACCAAACCTCTGCTTTCCAATGACTCCAATTCACCACTCTTCACTCTTTAGTTTGATCAGTGTTCAGTGTACAATCATTTGTTATCTCTAGATTGTCTTGGAACATTTTTTTTCTTGGTGTAAATAATTTTTATACAGTTTCTAATACTTTCTCTTTTGGCCATATCCATATGTCTACAATTATTCACTCTCTTCATAGGCTTAAATATACTCATATTTTACTTAATTATACTTAATTAGCCTACCAATCTGTAGAATAGAAGAACCAAAACCACTTCCCCACAAACCAGAAGTTAGGTGTAGAGAACACAGAAAAATACTATTATCAAATTGATAAGGGTCATCTGGTGTAGGTGCTAAGCTGAGTCCTGTTTCTACCAGTTAAGATGCATTAAAGCAGATATGTGGATGCTGCTGAAATATGCTGACACTGCATTGTGGTCTTCTGCTTACCTTCATTAGAAATACAGGCACTGAATTGTAATCTCACATCTGTATGTTGCTAACTTATTTCAAGTCCCTCCCTCTCATCACTGAAAATCCCACTTCAGGAAAGGGACATTTAAGGGGCTCACTTTGGTATGCACTCCCATCAGGTTTTATGATCTCACGAGGATCTATGTTTAGATTCAGGAGACAAGTCTCTCCTTCTGTCCCAACATTTTTTTGTGAAGACACTTATACACATCACCAGGTCCAGGAGTCAAAGCTTAATTCCTATGTCCAGCTCCCAATTCATCATCTTTATTTTCAGTGTTGAAGTTAGTATTCTCTACAAACAAATTTCTTCTTTATCAGAGATACACATAGATTCTGCCAGGCAGAGGAGCTGAGAAATTGCTTGTTTGAAGAAGGAAGTTAGGCTTCCTTCTCTCTGGGGACCATAGATTGTTTGAAGGAGGGTAATAGGTTTGTTTCTCTCTAGGCACCATGGATTCTGTGATTTTGGCCCTGGCAGGTGTCCTTTACTTAACACAGGTATTGTTTATACTGTTGAACTTCTTCACACCTTCTGTGGGCATCTTCATATTCCTCCTTGCAGTGGCTCATAGCAGCTGGTGAGGATCTTTCCTTGTGTAGAGTCTGATGCATATGACCATCTAGTATCCTAAAAAACTGGCATCAACTTGCCATCACTTACCCCATAGATGTCTATATCTCAGCTTTCAAGCTTTGGGGACCGGGTAATCTCAATATCTCCCTTTCTTTTCATCTGTTGTGTAAGTGTTGAAGCTCTGAAGGGAAAGGCTTCTCTTACAGAAGTCTTACAATACTGCTCTAACTGCTGCAGCAGGAGGTTTTCCCAATGCAAGTGTTTCAGTTCTGCTCTGAGAGGGGATGACTTCCCCAAAGTGTTACAGCTCTGTTCAGAGAGGTATCTCCACAGTTGCGAGCCAAGCAATATCACAAAGTCACACCATGCAACAAACCATACACAAGAGATTTATTGGTAGGGAAAACCCGGCAAGGTCAGTTGTCTCTGTTCTGGAAAGAAGTAGCAGAGAACTGAGCAGAAAGCAGTTTACAAAGGATTTCCTGGGAGGTGGAACTTTCCAGGGTGAAGATTGGAGGGATTTCAATTCCTGAGCTTGGGTGAGTTCAGGGATTGATGGGTTTTGTTCAGGGATTGGTGAATTTTTTGTGGCAAACTCAGAAATTAGTGGAATTCTGTTTCTTGGGCCTGGTTTTGGGCTTGGAGTCAAGTCAGGGTCAGGGTCAGGGTCAGGGTATTTTTCCTTTGCCCTTTTTTCCTACACCTTGAAGTAGTGACTATTTCTTACTTTAAATAGTCTGAACTGAAAGACACTTGTCTATGCCTTTCTTACTAGTTTAACTCCTTGAGAATGGAGATCTTTATTAAGCGCTCAAACAGTGCTTCCTTGGTTGGAAGAAATGTTCCTGCCTTTCATTACAAACAAACATGGCTTCCTAAACTTGGTTCTATCCTCTTCAAGAGTGACAGCTGCTAACCTAACAGTTCATATCCAGGACATTGGCACTGCATCTCTCTCTTTGGTAATGGGCACCCCACATCTGAAAGGACTCAGGATCAGGGACTCCTAAATAAAGACCCTCCCCCTTGAAGGACTCTGGGTCCCCCAAAAGACTTGACTTCAGGGAGATGCTAGGCTGACTCCACGGCAGGCTTCTGATTTCAACAGTTATTGTAAAGGTCACAGACAACAGAGAGCCAAGCAAAGACAGGCTGCCCATCTGGCCTAAGAAAGGTAAAGTTACCACCTTGCTCAAGGTTGCAGACTGCTGGTTTGAAACCCCTCTTGTCTTATGATAAAATCATGAATGGTGGCTAAAGAGTCCCTGTGCTTTTGCTTGAGCCTGTGGTTTTTTGTTTGTTTTGTTTTGTTTTGTTTTTTAAGTTGGATGCTCCAATTATATTAAAACCTACCTAACCTTTCCTGGATTTCCCCTAAATGCATTTAAGAGGCCTGTGTGCCTTGGTCCTGGGTAGTCATTTTTACCTGAGTGGAGATCGTGCATGCTGGAATAAATGCTCCTTGCTGGTTGCATACTATTTGAGTCTGGGGTGTTTCCTTCAGCGAGTTCTGAACCCTACAATGTGATGTCCTGGGATATTTTTGGAATATAACCTATTTTCTCCCCATAATTTTTGAATAAACAAAAGTTTCCATTTAAAGGAAAATAGAGTACTCACATAGAGAAACAGAGCTAAAACTCAGTTGTTCAATATAATTTTTACAATAGATCTAAATACTGTGGTTACTGGATGCAGTAATAATAGATACAATATCCCATCATTAGGTGGAACTTTGACACACCTTTCTGTTGGTTTTTATTTTTTCTCCCTTAGAGAATTGGTGGATATAATTTTCTGTCATGGGTTAGCAAACTATCCCGCAATGTAGTGGCTTAAAACAACTACCACATATTCAATGAGCTGGAAATCTGGAAAGGTCTCAGTGGAATGATCATTGTTGCTAAGGACATGTCAACCATGCTCATCGATGTGTTTGGATTTTATACTTCATGGTATTTGATGTTTCTCATTATTACACTAGTCTGAACTTCACATGATAGCTAAGACCTAAGAAGAAACTAGCAAATCAAGAAACCCTAATGCACAAATAGTTTCCCAGCCTATGTTACTATTTCTGAATTTTAAAACATATTATGTCACATGATCAAATTTCTTCCATGTAGGAAATGGTATGACTTATAAAATTGCATGATCTGAGGTCTTGTTTCTCTCTCCAGTTTCTTTCTTTTTTTTTTTTTTTTTTTTGGTTTTTCGAGACAGGGTTTCTCTGTGTAGCCCTGGCTGTCCTGGACTCACTTTGCACTTTGTAGACCAGGCTGGCCTCGAACTCGCAAAGATCCGCCTGCCTCTGCCTCCCAAGTGCTGGGATTAAAGGCGTGCGCCACCACTGCCCGGCTCTCTCTCCAGTTTCTGCAGTTTTGTCTAGTTCCTCATCCTGCACAAATCTCTCCACATCCTTTTATCTTCTTAGCCCCGATTCTCTTTTATGATTTAGATCCATGGAAATAATTGGATTCCTTCTCTGAACTTCAGTCTCTTTGCATGATGTTTTCAGCCTTGTTTATCTTTTTATTTTGTCACTTCTACCTCTCTCTGATTCAATTGCTGATTATGCTTCAAGTCTCTGCTTAAGTGGACCTGTCTGCTCTTTTAAGCACACATGTGGCCAGGCCCCTTCCTTAAGGTCATTTAACTACCAGGTTCCACACACAGAATACTCTAAGTGCCCTAACCCTGTTGGGTGGGAGCTAAGATATTGGAATCAGAAAATATAGTCACTAGGTAAACTAAGGACCTAGATCCCACCCTACAGAGTAAAGCACAAGCTCTGTACTTGAAAACTCATCAATCCCCAGCCTGGAAAGCTCCACTCTGGAAAGTCCCACCCTCAAGAAAAGCTATATAAACCCTGTCTTCTGCTCAGTTCTCTGCTGTGTCTTGCCCTGAGCAGAGACAATCACCCTCCTGGGTTCTTCCTTCTTTGTTGTGCTATGCAACTTTGTGGTATTCCTTGGCTCCCATCTGCCAGGATGTCTTTCCCTTTGAACTGTAACATTTTGAGGAAATCTTCTACTGGAGCAGAGTTCTAATACTTTCATTGTGGAAGCCTTTCCACCCAGAGCTGTAACAGTTACATGACTTTCTACTGAAAGATTTCTGGCAATCTTCTAAGAGTTTATTAGTTCTGAAATTCATTCCTATGACCCCAGATCTTGCCCTACATGTAGCTCATGTCCCCTTACCTGTCTTTTCCACAAGACCATGAGCTCTATAAGGACACAACCTCACAAGTGTTAAAGAATTCTTTTTCTGTCAATCTTTGTTATGCCCTCAATTTGCTCATTCTAACTCCAATTTCATGCAAGAGACAAGATTAGTTTCTTATGTTTTAGAGACCTCTTCTCTCAGGAAAGTTAGAGAGAGCAAATTGAGGGCATTGAGGAAATCTCTTATACTTCTTGAACTTTTTCCCAGAGTTTGAACTATCATCCTTAAAATTCAGTTCATCTACTATCACTATGCTACATGCTCCCATGTGGTAATGGGATGAGGAAATACAGTCACTAGGTACATTAAGGTCAACTTTGGGACTCTGGTCTTGATATTATCCCAGTCTTTTGTGAGTTCTGTTGAGGTATGGCTCTTGAAGTTTTCTATGGATTCTATACTGGTGTTTGAGCTAATTGGGAAATGTGTGTGGCTGGGTAGGGAGAGTGTTATTTCTGACCAAAATCAAGATGTTCTTCAACTATTTAAGATCAGATAAATGCATAATAATTATTAAATTATTGATATTTTTCTTCTAGTTATTGCATATTTATAGACATTACTGAGACACCTTTGAAATAAAAGGATCATACCAACACAAGAATATAATTTTGCACTTCAAAAGCTGTACCTCATCAGAATCCACCATCCCTACAGTAAACTAGGAGAATCCCAAGAGCAGAGTCCTGAAGTTGACTTCAGTATACCTAGTAACTAACACTTATATGACATTAAGGATTTAGAGAACATCTCACTTCTGATCAGAAGGAACAACTCTCCAGCCACACACACAGTACAGCCATTCCAAACATCAGAACAGAATCCATTGAAACTTTCATGAACTAATTAAGTATCCACTGATATCTAAAATTATATCCATATGACACCCAAGTGTCCATAAGTTTGGATGCCACATCTTATTTATGAAGTGTGTAGATTGTCCTTGAGATAGAACAGAAGAGATAGACAGTTAGTATTAGATAGTAGTAAGTGATGGGGTCCATGTGCAAGTCTAGGTTCAAGTGTAAAATTACACTTAGGAAGCATAGCCTATAGGGGTGTTTAACACAAATTTCTGGAATGAATGAGTTTTATCAAAGGGGGAGGCTATGATTTTCATCAAAATCCATAATATTAGGAGTCAGCCTCTCGCTCCTGACATTTCCCTATAAGTCAAAATTGATTGTCCTTGAAAGTTCAGCATTTTTTATTATTTTTGAATATGTTGACAAGGGGAAAAGTAAAAATCAGATTACTTGCAGAAGGAAATTTTACAGTGGTAGTCTCAGAAATTAGAGCTGATTCAATCTGGCACATCCAGGAGAAATTTAATATGCAGTGATAGAAAAGCAGCATATCTCAGGACTGTTACCATAAAGACTGTGGCCTTACCCCCAATACCAGGCTTATGATGATTCAAGGTCCTTAGAACATAAAAGCTGTACTTCAAGGAGGTCCCCTTGATCTGGTAGTTCTTTTTCTGCCTTAAGTCACAGATTCTACTCAGTATGAATGGGAGATGATTCCACAAAAGAATATGGAGAATAGGATGATTTCACTATGCTACACACTGACAACCAGGCTTCAAATCCATTCTTCACAGGTTACAAACTCTATAAACTGAACAAACTATTTCACCTTTCAATGACTTAGTTTCCTTATCTTTAACTATCTACAATAATGCCTAAGTGATAGAAAAGGGACCAGACTATAATGAGCAATGCTACATCAAACCAGATGTCATTATCATTATTAGAGATGGAGCCCTTGACCCCAATAACTTAAAATATAATCAAAGAGATAGATCCCCATTTGAAGCTAGAACTCATGGAAATCTATGTTATGAGTCAATCTTTTTTTGTCCCTTGAATGGAATTTCAATTCCTTTAACAAGTGCTTATTGGCTATAATGCGTCAGATAACATGCAAGTCATTGAGAGAATATAATGTCGTCTATAGAAGGAGGAAATAGGTTGACACCAGATGTCATCATTGATCACTCCCACCTTATATTGAGACAGTCTTTCACTTGAATTATTGGGCCACTACTCTAGCAAGATAGTTTGTAAATCATATGTGTGTATATGTGTGTGTGTGTCTGTTTATACACATATAAAAATTATATGCCATTTTATGTCCACTGTCTCCACCCCCCAGAGCACTAGGATTATTGATTGATTGCCACACTGATCTGGCATTTGTATGGGCTCTAGAGATTTTAACTTAGATCCTCATGCTTACAATAGTTCTGCATAAATCTTCCAAATCTTGTTGTACTAACTATCAGAGTCCAGACCTCCCTCACCTATGCCACAACCATGTCTTATAGTAACTTTGCTATTTGCAGAGTTCCTTGCTACCAGTCACTTTCTGCATGCACAACAAGGCAACAAGATATGTATATGACTCAAAGACCAGAACCATGAAGACAAGTTGAGCTAGCTCAGTTTATCAACAAGAGCTCCAATGGGCAGATATAGTCCTCAGGTGTGTAACCCATAGTTATTTTTATTTTTTTAAAGATTTACATTTTAATTTGCTAGCAAGATGGCTCAATGGTTATGAGAATTTTCTACTCTTGAAGAGGACCTGGATTCAACACCCACAAGGTAACTCCAGTTTCAAGGGATCTTGCAGCATCTCCTGGCTTCTATGGGTGCTATCCACAACACACACACACACACACACACACACACACACACACACACACACACCTATGTATATGGGTATGTCAGTGCATGGGTGGGTATATACATCTATATGTTGAGGTGGGGGTGCCTGAGGCTAGATGTGTAGGATTCCCCCTGGAACTGGCATTGTAAGCATCTGTGAACCACTCAACATGGGTACTGGGAACTAAATTGCATCCTCTGCAAGAGCAGCAAGTACTCTTAACTGTTGAACCACCTCCATAGTACCCTACATAGTTATTTTAAGAGCATAAATGAATTGTCAATTTAATAATGAAAACCACAATGGAGAGTTAGCTAATAGTCTATTTTTCCCTGAAAGTATAGAATATGTGACAATGATATACATTTCTAAAAGTAACAATCAAATGTAGTTAAACAAGCGGTTTTTCTTCCAGATGAGACATTTTAGTTTGCCCCACTCCTTACTCTTCCTTATGCCCTTAAACCCACCCCACATTCCATGAAGTTCTTTTTAACTGAACTTGGAAAGCCTAAGGGGCTGTAAACACTTGGGAACCTGATTGCCTTTATTAGGCTAAGATAGGTGAGTCACAGAGAAGAACTAAAGTATATCTAACAATGGAAAAGATGTAAAAGGGCTGGATAGGAAAGATGAAGAGTCCAGAGAAAGGTATGGGGATGTTGAAGCTATTTTTCACTATGTACCATTCACCACATCCATAAACTATACCCCTTGTGGTTGTTTCTCTCATTTGAGATTTATAAGAATGCTTGAAAACAAGCTACAGAAGAGCAGAGGCTAGTTCAGAGGTGAGCAAGGACCTCTGTTTTGTCCTTGCATTCTCAATGCTGTCCTTTTCCTGGGTTAATGGGAAGGTTCTTAGCCTAGGACTTAGGGACTTCAACATTTGCCTGACTTTGCCATTTTGCCCCTATCTACTTCTTCCAAAGTTCCACAAATGCCACCATCATTAAAAGGTTCACAGTCTGTGTAAGACTGTATAAGTCTGTATAGGCTGTGGCTCTTATACCTCATATTAGAATGCTTGATCTTCCCTATACCTACTGTATCAAATTTCACCAAACAATTTTTAAGTTTTTCTTAAAGCCTTGTTTGAAGTACTTCCTTGTCTTTGAATTAATTCCAGATTCCTTTGTACACTCCTCAATTAGAGTCTCCATTGCACAGTGGGGTGTAGTGACCTCTTAAAAGTACCAACACACCAAAAGATTACAGAAAAGAGGATAATTGGAAAAGTAGTTGCTAAACCTCCATGAGTTAGTGTTTTACAAATGAAAACAATGAACTATCCATGGACTTCTTTGTAAAGTTTAGCCCCAATATTTCTACTCAGTGAACACATGAGTATGTGAATGGATGAATGGATGTGTATATAGCTCAAAGAACAGAAAGATTCCTAAGATGCCCTACATTCTGTCCACTACCACATACACACAATTAGGCTAAATCCTCAAATTGTCTGGATCATGTTCCATCATGACTATGGCCTGAAGGAATCCTTTCCATTATTTTTGCCCAACCAGTCCTTGGAAGATCTACTTGCTTTTTTAGTGGGTAAGGTTCTGTCTCTGGATAACATTATCACCACACAGGAAGTCAATCACTGTGGTTTGGTGCTATGCCTCAAAAGTTCATATGTTCTTCAATGATGTGAAAGTTGGAGCCTAGTGGAACATGTTTAAGTCATGAGGGAGGAGCCAGTACAAAAGAATTCGACATTCTCCATAATAATATGATAGGCTATAATGAAAATTTGACATTATTTTTGTTTCCAAGCATGAACTCACTTGCCTCCAAACCTCTAACATGTTGATAAGTAGTGTGAGACTCTTATTAGGTATATTGACCAGATCTCAGACTTCCCAGCCTCCAGAACTTTGAGCCTCTATTCTTTATGAGTTCCCCAGTTCTGAGTATTCTGTTATAACGACAGAAAAGAGACTAAGGCTCTGAGGTGGTTAATCTCCATTGCCAACTCAACTTGATTTAAAATTACCTGGGAGATTAATGAGTCATGCTCCTATGTGTTGGTGATGGGCTGGTTCCCTGAAGGAATAAAATAGTGAAAGGAGAAAGATAGCCAAGTGCCAGAATTTCCTTCACTCTGCTTTCTTTTTGTCATGATAGGAATTACATGACTATGTCTTCCCCACCACCGTGAGCTGACCCCTCTGATACTGTGACTCCAAATGAATCCTCCTCACTTAATTTGTCTTCATCAGTGTTTTGAGTGTAGTGATCAGATGTAATTGATACAGATGCAAAACAAAGCCTTGGGCATTTATGCTCTTCCATGCTTGCTTATCTGATCTGTATCTCTTCTTCTTGCCTGCACTATTCCTTGCCATCAGGTTAAAGTGAAGGCTGATATCCATTCAGCAGTCCAGTTCTGATTCATTTCCACTTCACTCTCTGGACACACCTTACTCCATTCCATTGAAAGAATTTAACACTCTTGCTCAGGTGAAGGTGTTTCTCCAGAAGGTTTATCCCAAGTTGTTGTCTTCTTTAATAGTTTACTTCTTCTCATTTTAATCATATTCACAAGATATTCCTCAATTCTCATTACTCCTGATGTTTACACACACACACACACACACACACACACACACACACACACACCACTTTTATTTCTCTCATTATACTGGGGATGTTGAAGAGGAGAAACAATCTGTTTTGTCTTTGAGGGTACAACAAAACACAGCGCTGGCCAAGTGTCATTGCTTAAAAATTATGTGTTCAATTCATGATCTTACAACCTCACACTTAGTCATAGTAAGTGATGTTCATTATAGCTATCATGTATCAAGACTGTTATTTAGTTCTCCTCCAGATACTTAGTGGTCATATTTATTTTGCCCATTTTCTAAATTGAGACTCAGAAAAGATCTGCGCCTCGTCCAAAGCCACAGTTTAAGAATTGCACCCAGCTGAGCTTTGATTGAAGCCCTGACTTCAAAAAACATCCACAAACTGAAAATACATAAATGTTTGAACATACAGAGGAGTAAACAAAATAAATGTTCTAAATATTTCAGTGAGATACACAATCATCTCACGCTCAGCAGTTCCATAAATTGCATGGCACTGATGATCTACAGGTGCCCAGAGCCTGAGACACAAGCCCTGCCTTCTTTCAGCCTCCAAAGTGTAACTTGGCATATTGAGGGCAGAGGCTTATGGTTAGGGTAGGACACAGGAAGAAAGGAGAAGAAAACTGACATTCTCATTCTAACCTGTTCATTCCTCTTTGGCTTAACATCACTTTCCTTCTGATTCAAAAACAAAACAGAGACCTCTTTTTGCTTTCCTCTATTCTTCAGAACACTCAAGTTCTTTCCCACAGGCTCATAAAACCATCAAATATTCACAGAAGCAGAAGGAACAAGAGGTTCTATAGACTTCAAGTCACAAGCTTGGGAGCTCTCTCGGGACAGCTGCTTCAAAGAAAAGACTTGACCTGTCATCTCCACGATTACACCATCTTCAATCAGTTCCCCAGTGCCTCCAGCCAGCCTTCCTCTCCCTGGCTTGGAACTGAATTTTACCTAATTGATTCAGTTGTATTGGGGACCGAGAAATTTCTTGCACAGATAGGTTTAACCTGGACTTTCAGGCTCACGGTTGAAAGGAGTTTTAAGCCTTTATACTAATCACATCATGAAGTATCCACCTCATACGGGGCGTCATTGCCCTGAAATTAGCCAGGTAGTATCAGGCTGGAAATCCAGAAGATGCATTCCATCCCTCACCTAGGGCCTTCTTAGAGGTCTGTGGTCTCAGAGGTTCTCATGCCTGATGCTCCATTATTCTCTGAATGTACTTCCCTGGATTTCTTTACCCAAGCCTCTCCAGGACAAACTATGAGTCAAATCAAAATATCATTTCCTCTAGGAAGTTTCAACTCTCAGATATGGGGAGACAAGAGAAGTGACTGAGGGCACTAGAGTCCCCTGGCTTGAATGTGTACTCATAACTGCAAGGTTTGGCAGTTTACTTCACCTCTTTGTACCTCAGTTTCTCCTTTTAATATTACACTGGGATAGCCATGTAAGAATTGAATTTATAACATATAACCCAAAACAGAACAGTCCCTGCCATATCGTCAGAATCCAAGAGTTGTCCACTATTGTCATTATATGTTTTTCTTTTATGAGATTCCCCATACTTGGGGTTGTTTATTCAATATTTTCATTTGCAACAGACATAAAGATCCAAGAGATTCAGAGAATGTGTCTGTCTTGTTTATTGTTAAGCTAAGAGTGTTTACTTAAAATGTTACATCAAATGCAGATAAGACTTTCAATAATAAGTGAATCAACCAATGAATTAAAAATCTTAAACCAAAGCAGAATTCACACCAGACCCAGCCAAAAATATCTAGCATATTTTATTTCATATCCTCAGTGAGAGTGCAATGTTAGGCTTCTAATAGATAAGAAGCAGTATATTTTGGATGACAAATGATGAATTTTAGAAGAGATAGGGAATGATAGAAATAGGAAATATGTGGGGCTGGAGAGATGGCTTAGTGGTTAATAGTAATGGCTACTCTTCCAAAGGACCCAGATTTGATTCCTAGCACTGACATAATGATTCACAGCCACCTGTAACTCCAGTTCCAAGGGATCCAATGCCATTTTCTGGCTTGTGCTGATATCAGGCACGTGTGCACACACACATACACAAACATACACATACACAAGCACGCGTGCACACACGTACGTGTGTAAAATACTCATACATATAAAGAAAAAAAGAATAAGAGAAACAAAGAAAGAGGAAATGTGATTTATAGGCATGTGCAGAAGTGCAAATGCCTCTTTTTCCAAACTCTCATCCTCCAATGAAAACCATCTACAAGGAAGGTGCGTGTCATGGGGCAACTGAAAACTGAAAAGAGACATGAATTGCTTCCAAAGTGCTGTTTATTACTCAAGAAATGGTGAGTATGGATGAAACCAAAACCAGCATGGCCCACTCCACTGAAATCAGTGAAGCTGCTCTCTCTGATTCAACTCTGTGAGCTGTGCTGATCTGAGGCCGGGAGATCTGCTCACTAACATCTCAGAGCCCTTAGGCATCAGCATGGGACAATTTCATATTTTATAGCACAGACTCTCAGAAATTTCAGCAACAAGAGAATGGGATTACACATCTAATCAAGCTCAGATAACAAAGCAAGGAACCTGTGACCATTCAGGTCCTTGTGCAAGTCAGAGGCACTAGATTCAAATCTTTACAATCTCTTGAAAGGAAAAGACTTGGAAGTATAGTAGGAGTGGGTGGAAATTCATGGCTGACCTTAACAGCAGTTGATACCAGAATTTTCCTTAAAGAAAACATAGTAAAAGATAAAAGACAGTGAAACTCTGAAACATGGATGTCAGCAGGAGTTCCAACAGCAAAGGAAAAGAAAGCAATTTTGGTGAGATCAGAGAGGAGAGGAGAGGAGAGGAGAGGAGAGGAGAGGAGAGGAGAGGAGGGGAGGGGAGGGGCGAGGGGAGAAGAGGAGAGGGGAGGGTAGGGGAGGAGAGGAGAGGAAGGGAAGAAAACATGTATGGTCCTGGGAAAGAAAAGAGGGAAAGGGGGGTTAGAGAATGAAGACAAAGAGCAGGGAGGAAGGAGGAGGGAGAAAAATGCCATGCTGTAGCAGGTAAGAGGAATCTCTGGTGGTGTTAAAGTTAAAAAAATTACTTTGAAATACTTTAATTGGCATAATATTTGTACATATTTATAGGATATAATATGACAATTTAATGCATATATCCTCTGTAATGATCAAATCAGGCTACTTATCATTTCTCATTCTTCCAGCATTCATTACTTCTGTGTGTTGGGAACATTCAAGTCTTATTAGCTATTTCAAAATATACAATAAATTACTATAGACTGTGTATATCCAACTGAGCTATAGAGAACCTGAACTAATTCCGCCCATCAAATTGTACTCTTCAAAACAAAGCTGGCAGACATGTAATTTGCAGTGCTGTGTCTGAGATATCAGCTATGCCAAACTACCCTCTCGCATGCATGGTGCTCAGTAAAATCAACTCACACAAATATAGCCTAAGAAAAACCAACTGTGTCTAAGTGGATATGTATTTATGTTGAATTTTCCATCTAGGATCATGCATAAAATTGAGACAATGTACATTATCTGAGATCACATAGTGCAAAGAAGCCAAGTTGAGAACCAAAGGCTGTCATGAGAAATGGAAGCCCCTGAGAATCATTAAAAACATGAGATAGGAATTTCCAGAGGCTACCATGGATTCCAAAACATCTCATTTAGACAACAGGTTGGGAGACCCTGCCTGGTACATGGACACATATGAATTAAACACTTGTAAAAATGTTTCTGATCTGATGCTTTGCAGCTGCACAAAAGCATGTTGAAAAACAAAAAGGTTTCCTTGGGAGAATAAGACTGTGGAAAATGATTGAACACTGTTTGTAATCAGAGCACTCAAGAGCAGTAATAGCCTGAATATAAATACTAATGGGGTGAAATTTCCACCATCAAACACATCTATTCACAGTTAATATGCAACATTTTTACATCTTGCTTGGTTCTTAGGAATCCTTTGGTGACCAATCACATGAATATTCCCTCTTAGTTGATGGGGAAAAAAATGTCTTCACAGATCCTGCACAAGTATCACCTGTGGAAAACACAGTGATTCTTGAGGCTTTCAAACTAGATAGTCTATATGATAAAGAAAAGTATTCTGTCTTTTGTTGGGGATCTCCTTTAATCATGGGAAGTGTCAGGCATGATCACATCAAAGCAATAATGGACTTGGGAGACTTACAAATGACCTGAGATGTATTATGCATTACACATATATTACAGGAATTTCCTGAGATAGTCCAAGTCAGTGAGGAGTGTTGCTACAATGCAAACTACAATATTTCTCTCCAGCCTTTTTTGTCTTTTAGAAAGAGATGAAGGAGATTTCTGGGCATCTTTGAACTTACCAAATCTTCTACCTGAAGTCCTGATTTCCCTAGGGAGCATCTTTGATAACAGAGCTGAGGTTGGTCTGGGCACTGCTAAGGTTTAAATGTGAAATGTCCTCCACTGGCTCATGTACTTGAACACTTAGTTTCCAGCTTGTGGCACAGTTTGACAGGTTGTGGGACCTATTTAACATGTGACCTAGTTACCATAAATGGACCATTTGACCCTAAATGATATATCTGCCTCTAGTTATACCTAAGATCTCTGCCAAGTTACAACAAATTAATCCACAAGCTCCCAAAACCTAGGCTAGCTCCTCTTGGACTTTACTTCCATGTGTTGACTTTACTGAGACACATATGTATGAGGAAGTTGTTGGGTAGAACAAATACCTCAAGTACTTAAGCCATCATATCTTACTCATCATAAAGAACCTGTAATGGTCTAAAGTTGTGAGTCAACATAAGGCTCTCCTCTATTAAATATTTTCTCATATTTTGTCACAGTGACCAGAACAGTAACTAATAAAGAAAATAATTATCATCTAGTATGACTGTTACTGTGATAGACCTAATTGGTGGACCATAGGCCTGAGTAGCTGGTTTATGAAGAGGATATAGAAGGTTTTGAGATGTGGGCTATTAGAGTCCTATAAACAGGTATTAATGAGTATTTTGGTGAGACTTTTAAAACATAGAATTCTGATAGAAATGTGGACAGTAAAGTTATGCTCATGATGGTTCAGAGGGGAACCAGAACTTACTGGCAATTAGACTGGATTCTACTCCTGTTATATGGTGGAAAAGAATCTGGTTACAGAAATTGGAAAGAACTCAGATGTCCTTCAAGAGAAGAATGGATAAAGAAAATATGATACATTTACACAATGGTGTATTACTCAGCTCTTTAAAAAATAACATCATTAAAATTTCAGGCAAATGGATGTAATTAGAAAAAAAATGTATCCTTATTAAACAAATGATAACCAAGTTATAATCCATAGACCTAGAGAAGGTAGGCATAGAGGAAAGGTCCAGGGGAGAGGGTCATGAATCTCCCTGGGAAGAGAAAATAAAATAGGTTTTATTTGTGAACTGGAGCTTGGGAGTGGGTGGAGAGAAATAAGAATGGAAGGATCAGGTAGGAAGAAGGGAGGAAAGTTGGGATTGAGGGAGAGAATGAGGAGAGAGCTAGAACTGAAGAACATTTGAATGGTGGTATAGACACCTAGTGCAGTAGAAACTTCCTATAATATATAAAAGGTAATCCTAAAGAAGTTGCCAAATACTGAGGGAGATGGAACCTCTACTGACCATCTCTTGTCACCAAATGAAGCTTCCAGTGGTGGGATTAGGTTTCATATGATTGAGTTGGTGGCTGAAAGGATCCCATGGAAATCCCTAAACAATCGACAGTATCACCAAGAAAATGGCTTGCTCTCCAGAATCAGACAGTAAGGCTCCATTACTAAAGACAACACCCACAGAACTCATTGAACATGAAGAGATTAAGCTGATACATATATAGAACCTTCATCCCCATGTTCTAGTATCTATAACATGGAAATGTACTCTACAAGCTACCAAAATTAAAAGTAAACGCCAGCCCAAACATGAAATTGTTGATCTACAATCTGCCCTGCAATGGTGGCATAAACCTTATAGGAGTAACCAACCAATGTCTGATTTGATTTAAGGTCCACTCCATGAGATAAGAACCTATACCTATTACTTCTGGTTGACTAAGAGCCATAGTCTAGATAGCCCAGAGAGCTAAGGTAAAACCAAATATTGGTCTAAAAAAAAAGTAACAATAAAAATGATTTCTAATGATATTATGATATACTTATAGATTGAGGCCTTATTCATCCATCATTAGAGAGGAGGTCCTCCTGCAATAGATAGGAACAAGTACAGAGACCCACAGCCAGATATTACACACACACACACACACACACACACACACACACACACACAGAGAGAGAGAGAGAGAGAGAGAGAGAGAGAGAGAGAGAGAGACACCTTGGAACACTTAGCTCTAAACTAAATACATCAGAGCACAGGGAACCACATGGAAAAAGGAGAATAAAGAAATGGGAGGAGATAGAGGAGGTAGAGAACACCAGGAGAACAAGGGCCTTTAAAATATCTAAGCAAGGCTGGGCGGTGGTGGCACACGCCTTTAATCCCAGCACTTGGGAGGCAGAGGCAGGCGGATCTTTGTGAGTTCGAGGTCCGCCTGGTCTACAAAGTGAGTCCAGGACAGCCAGAGATATTCAGAGAAACCCTGTCTTGAAAAAACCAAAAGTAAATAAATAAATAAATAAATAAATAAATAAATAAATAAATAAAATATCTAAGCAAAACTCATATGAACTCCCAGAGCATGAAGTAGCAAACATAGGGCCTACATGTGTTTACAACAGTTCCTCCACATATAATCTATAGCTTTCAGTTCAATACTTTAATGGGACACCTGAATTTGTGAATGAGGGGTCTGTGATTCTTATGCCTTCGCTTGGGCTCTTTTATTTTATGTTGGCTGGAATTGTCCAACTTTGATGGATTTTGTTTTATCTTATTATATTTATTTTATTTTATTGTATTTTGATTTTATACCCTAGAAGCTCTTCTTTTCTAAAGAGAGACAGAAAGGGAGTAGATCTGGAGAGGAGATGAGATGGGGAAGAACTGGGAGGAGTAGAAGAAGGAAAAACTGTATTTAGATTATATTGTATGAGAAAAAAATCTATGTTTAATAAAATAGAAAAAATAAATTAATCCCAAAATTAAAAAGAAAAAAAAGAGAAGAGGAAAGGAAAGGGGAGGGAAGAGGAGGGGACAGAAGGGGAGGGAAAGGGAAAGGAACAGAAGGTGAGGGGAGAGGAGGGGAAAGGAGAGGAGGGGAGGGAGGGGAAGGGAAGAGAAGGGAAGGAAGTATTTCCCCATGTCATAAAAAGTTCAGTGAGGCTGTACACATGGTAACAGGCTGCTTAATTTTGTGAAGGAAATTTAAAGACAAAATAACATTCAAATTGCAGCATGGTTGTTATCCTTTGCTATATTTTTCATTAATTTATTTATTCACTTTACATCACAATCACACCCCGTTTCTTCTCCTCCCAGTCTCAGTTTTTTATCCTAGACTTTCTGACAGGTATAAGATGGAATCTCAGAAGCAATTTGATTTGTATTTCCCTGATGACTTAGGATGTTGAACATTTATTTAAATGCTTCTTGGCCATTAGAGAGTCCTCTGTTGAGAATTCTCTATTTAGCTCTGTACCCCACTTTTTAAAAATGATAAAGTTTATTTATTACATCAAGTTATATCTCCATCACAGTGCCCTCTTCCCACCCATCCCACTCCTCTGATATGGGGTGTCACAACATATCAGTCCCTCTCAGTTCAATAGTCATATGAGGGTTAAGAGCATTCTCTTGCACTGAGGCCTACATGATAGCACCCCTAGGGCCAATTGTCCCCTTGAGAGGTAACAAAGTGTATGTTCCTGATCTTTTTGGTGTGTTTGTTGTAGGATAGTTATCCTGTACTATATGGCTAAAAATCCAACTATAAGTGAGTAGATGCTATGTGCATCTTTCTGAGTCTGGGTTAGTTCACTCAGGATGAGCTTCTCTAGTTCCATCTATTTGGCTGTGAATTGCATTATTTCCTTGTTTCTGGTAGCTAAGTAGTATTCCATTGTGTAAATGTACCACGATTTTTTAATCCATTCATCAGTTGAGGGACATCTGGGTTGTTTCCAGTTTCTAGCTATTACAAATAAGGCTGGTATGAACATAGACGAGGATATGTCCTTGTGTTTTGGTGAGAAATCATTAGCCCTCTGTCAGAAGTGGGTTGGTAAAGATCTCTTCCCAATCTGTAGGTTGCCATTTTGTTCTAGTGACAGGGTCCTTTGCTGTACAGAAACATTTCACTTTCAAGAGGTCCCATTTATTGATTGCTGGTCTTAGAGCCTGAGACCAGTGGATCAATGGAATTGAACTGAAGACCCAGAAATTAACGCACATACCTGTGGTCATTTAATTTTTGACAAAGGAGCCAGTACTGTACAATGGAAAAAGGACAACATCGTCAACAAATGGTGCTGGTCTAACTGGATATTGACATGTAAAAGAATGTAATTAAACCCATACTTATCACCTTGCGCAAAACTTAACTCCAAGTGGATCAAAGACCTTAACATAAAGCCTGACATTCTAAATCTAATAGAGGAGAAAGTGGAGAAAAGCCTCAAACTCACTGACACAGGTGACAACTTCCTGAACAGATCACTAATAACTCAGGCTATAAGACTGTACCTCACTCAGGGGGATCCAAAATGGTGGCGGCCCATACGGACGCATTTTAATCTTGGGGAAAACCGCGAATGCTATAAGACTCTGTACAAAAACATCTAAGAGACCCGACCCCCCCCCTCAGTCTCACCCAACTACCAGGGACCATTAAAGTCCCTGAGCAGGACGCTCCCTCCCACTCTCGGACACACATGGAAGCTGCTGAATCCGGGAATTGGGATCCCCCTCCCCCACCAGGAGAGACATGTGCGTAAATTCCAATCTACTACCCAGCGGGCAGATTCAGACCCCACACAGAGATACTCTCCAGCTGGCCGCCCCCCCCCCCCCAGGTCTCACAAAGATGATCTGGCTATCTGGCAAAGGCTTGTACACCCGCCGGAACGCACGCAGCTCCGTGGCAGAATACCCATCAGGCTGTAGATTGCAACCCACTGTTGCTTACAGGAACTTGGTTGACCATGATGCCACCCCCCAGTTTCCAGAGCCGGCTCCAGGGGTGGGGAGGCAGATTTTACCCACCATAGGATTCAATCCTGGGCAAACTGTGAAGTCTTTTCCATTATTATTGGTCTTTTTTTTTTCTACTATGGACATTTCCGGCAGGGACCCAGAGCTTAAGTGTATACAGCTCCGCCCCCTTGATAAGTGAAGTCTCCACCAGAGAGGCAGGGCGGAAAAAGAACCCTTACAGGAGTGGAGTCAGGCAACTCGACTGCTACACTAAAGTGCTCCCTTTGGATCTAAGAATAGAAGACAATAGGAACAGACAGCTAAGACTTCCACATGGCCAAGGGCCCCAAAAAGCAGGATTCAAGGTGGAATGACTCCAAAAAAAGAAAGCAATGCCATTTCAGCCAACCGGGATCACATCACCACAACTGAAACACATGAAAACGATAACAATTCTACATTACAGAAAGTGATAGAGTCCCTTCAAGAAGAACATAAATTTATGAAGGAATTCAAAGAGGCCATGATTTCACAAATGAAAACTATGGAGAACACGATTAGAGAACTTGAAAATAAGGTGGCTCAGCTTGAACACGAAAAGGACAGGACAATAGAAGACCTCCAGGCCAAGACAAGCAATTTCGAGCAGGAAATGTACAAAATGAATAAAACCATTCAAGACATGAAAATGGAAATGAAAACAATAAAGAATACACAGTCAGAGTTAAAAATGGAAATGGAGAGCCAAGGGAAGAGAACAGGAACTATGGATATCAGTACCAAAAATAGGATTCAAGAGACGGAAGACAGGATCTCAGGCATGGAAGATTCGATGGAAGAAATCAGTACAACATCCAAAGAAAAAAAATCTCTCACCCACAACATCCAAGAAATCAAGGACTTAATCAAAAGAAGGAACCTAAGAATTATAGGCATAGAGGAAAGAGAAGACTCCCGACTCCAGGGTCCAGGAAATATCTTCAACAAAATCATAGAAGAAAACTTCCCACACCTAAAGAAGGAGATGCCAATAAAATTCCAAGAGGCTTACAGAACACCAAACAGATTAGATCAGAAAAGAAACTCCTCTTGCCACATAATAATTGAAACTCCAAATATAGAGAACAAAGAAAGAATATTAAAAGCTGTAAGAGAAAAAGGACAAGTCAAATACAATGGCAGATGCATCAGAATTACACCAGACTTCTTCTCAGAAACTTTAAAAGCTCCAAGGGCCTGGGCAGATGTCCTACAAGCACTGAGAGAACATAGGTGCCCAGCCAGACTACTATACCCAGCAAAACTCTCTATCAAGATAGATGGAGAAAACAAGATATTCCACGACAAAATCAAATTTAAACAATATCTACCCACAAACCCAGCCCTACAGAGGATCCTAGAAAGAAAATTCCAACCCAGAGAAGATAACTACACCAAGAAAACAGAGGAAATAGAAATCTCCACAGCAACTAAACAAAAGAAGCACAAGATGAACACCTATAACAAAATAATGGCAAATAACAACCCATGGTCACTAATATCCATCAACATCAATGGACTCAACTCGCCAATAAAAAGACACAGACTTATAGACTGGATCCGTAAACAAAGACCCATCTTTTTGCTGCATATAAGAAACACATCTCACTATTGAAGGTAGACACTGTCTCAAAGTAAAGGGCTGGGAAAAGGTTTTCCAAGCAAATGGACACAGGAAGCAAGCTAGAGTAGCCATGCCAATATCAAATAAAATAAACTTCCAATTGAAGTTAAAAAAAAAAAGACAGAGAAGGGCATTACATACTGATTAAGGGAAATATCCATCAAGAGGACATCTCAATATTAAACATCTATGCCCCAAATACAAAAGCACCTACATTTGTAAAAGAAACGCTTCTAAAACTTAAATCACACATCAATCCCAACACTTTAGTAGTGGGAGACTTCAACACCCCACTCACAACAATGGACAGATCATCAAGACAGAAGCCAAAAAGAGAAATAATGAGTCTAAGAGAGCTCATAAACCAAATGGACCTAATAGATATCTACAGAATGTTTCACCCAAACACAAAAGAATACACTTTCTTCACAGAACCGCACGGAACCTTCTCCAAAATCGACCATATAGTTGGTCACAAAGATAGCCTCAACAGATACAAGAAAATTGAAATAACCCCTTGTATCTTATCAGACCACCATGGAATAAAGCTGGACTTCAATAGCAAAAGAATCAACAGAAAGGCTACACGCAAATGGAAATTGAACACTCTTTACTAGATAACTATTGGGTCAGGGAAGAAATAAAGAAGGAAATCACAGACTTCTTAAAATCCAAAGAAAATGAAAACACAATATACCCAAACCTATGAAACACAATGAAAGTGGGTGGTGCTACGAGGAAAATTCATAACACTAAGTGCCTTCAAAAAGAAAATTGTGACAGGTCATATTAACGAATTAACAGCCAAACTAGGTGAATTGGAAAAAAAAGAAGCAAATACCCCCAAAAGGAGAAGAAGGCAGGAGATCATCAAACATAGGGCTGAAATCAACAACTTAGAAACAAAAAGAACTATACAAAGAATCATTGCAACAAGAGTTGGTTTTTTTGAGAAAATCAACAAAATAGACAGACCCTTAGCCAAATTAACTAAAAGACAGAGGGAAAAAAACCCAAATCAACACAATCAGAAATGAAAAGGGAGAAATAACAACAGACATTGAAGAAATCCAGAAAATATTTAGATCCTACTTTAAAAATCTATACTCCACTAAATTTGAGAACTTAAGCGAAATGGACAATTTTCTTGATAGAGTCCACCTACCAAAGATAAATCAAGATCAGATTAACAGATTAAACAGCCCTATAACTCCTAAGGAAATCGAAACAGTCATTAAAAATCTCCCAACCAAAAAAAGCCCAGGGCCAGATGGCCTTAGCACGGAATTCTACCGGACCTTCAAAGAGGAGCTAACACCAATACTCTTCAAACTCTTTCACCAAACAGAATCTGAAAGAACATTGCCAAACTCATTCTATGAGGCCACAGTCACCCTGATTCCTAAACCAAACAAAGACCCAACAGAGAAGGAGAACTTCAGACCAATCTCCCTCATGAACATAGATGCAAAAATATTTAATAAAATACTAGCAAACCAAATTCAAGAACACATCAAAATTATCATACACCATGATCAAGTAGGCTTCATCCCAGGAATGCAGAGATGATTCAACATATGAAAGTCTATCAACATAATTCACCATATAAACAAGATGAAGGAAAAAAAACCACATGATAATCTCGCTAGATGCAGAAAAAGCATTAGACAAAATCCAACACACCTTCATGATAAAAGTTCTGGAGAGAACTGGCATACAAGGACCATCCCTAGAAATAATAAAGACAATATACAGGAAGCCAGTGGCTAACATTAAATTAAATGGAGAGAAGCTGGAAGCATTTCCTCTAAACTCAGGAACAAGACAAGGATGTCCACTTTCACCATATCTCTTCAATATAGTACTTCAAGTTCTTGCTAGAGCAATAAGACAACTAAAGGAGATCAAAGGGATAAACATTGGAAACGAAGAAGTCAAATTATCCCTATTTCCAGACGATATGATAGTATACATAAGGGACCCCAAAAATTCCACCAGAGAACTGTTATAGTTGATAAACACCTTCAGCAAGGTGGCTGGATACAAAGTTCATTCAAAAAAATCAGAAGTCCTTCTTTATACAACAAACAAATGGGCTGAGAAAGAAATAAGTGAAACAACCCTCTTCACAATAGCCACAAACAATATAAAATACCTGGGGGTAACTCTAACCAAGCAAGTAAAGGACCTATACAACAAGAAATTCAAGCCCTTGAAGAAAGAAATGGAAGAGGCCTTTAGAAGATGGAAAGATCTCCCATGCTCATGGATAGGTAGGATCAACATAATAAAAATGGCTATCCTACCAAAAGCAATATATATATATATTCAATGCAATTCCTATCAAAATACCAACACAATTCTTTATATTCTTGGAAAGAGCTATTCTCAATTTCATATGGAACAACAAAAAGCCTAGAAGAGCTAAATCAATCCTTTACAATAAAAAGACATCTGGAGGTATCACCATCCCAGATTTCAAGCTGTACTACAGAGCAATAATAGTAAAAACAGCGCGGTATTAGTATAGACACAGACCAATGGAATCGAATTGAAGATCCAGAAAGAGACCCACATACTTATGGCCACCTAATTTTTTACAACGAAGTCAAAACGGCACAATGGAAGAAGGATAGCATCTTCAACAAATGGTGCTGGTCCAACTGGATGTCCACTTATAAAAGAATGAAATTAGACCCATACTTATCACCTTGTACAAAACTTAAATTTAAGTGGATCAAAGACCTTAACATAAAGCCTGACACTCTAAATCTAATAGAGGAGAAAGTGGAGAAAAGCCTTGAACTCACTGGCACAGGTGACAACTTCCTGAACAGAACACCAACAGCTCAGGACCTGAGATCAACAATCAATAAATGGGACCTCATGAAACTGAAAAGCTTCTGTAAGGCAAAAGGCACTGTCATTCGAACAAAACAGCAGCCTACAGACTGGGAGAAAATCTTCACCAACCCCACATCTGACAGAGGGCTAATATCCAAAATCTACAAAGAACTCAAGAAATTAAATGCCAAGAAACCAAATAATCCAATCAAAAAATGGGGGACAGAGCTAAATAGAGAATTCACAAAGGACGAATCCCTAATGGCTGAGAGACACTTGAAGAAACGCTTAACATCCTTAATCATAAGAGAAATGCAATTCAACTCGACTCTGAGATTCCATCTCACACTTGTCAGAATGGCTAAGATCAAAAGCTCAAATGACAGCACATGCTGGCTAGGGTGTGGAGAAAGGGGAACCCTCCTCCATTGCTGGTGGGAGTGCAGACTTGTGCAACCACTATGGAGGTCAGTCTGGCAATATTATAGAAAACTTGGAATAGCTTTGCCTCAGGATCCAGCCATACCACTTCTGGGCATACACCCAAATGTCTCCTCACGGAATCATAAAGAAGTTTCCTCATCTATGTTCATAGCAGCCTTATTTGTAATAGCTAGAAACTGGAAACAACCCAGATGTCCCTCAACCGAAGAATGGGTTTTAAAAAACTGTGGTATATCTACACAATGGAATATTATTCAGATATCAGGAGCAATGAAATTATGCAATTTGCAGCCAAATGGATGGAACTAGAAAAGCTCATCCTGAGTGAGCTAACCCAGACTCAGAAGGATGAATATGGCTTCTGTTCACTTATAGTAGAATTTTAGCTATATAGTTGAGGATATCGATACTACAACCAACGCACCAAAGGGAATATGGACATAGACTTTTTAATTTTTATTTTTTTATTCTTTTTTTATGTGTTTGTCGGCTTATTTGTTTGTTTGATTTTTTTAGTTCTCTCTACCTGGCAATGAGGCACTTTTCACCGGTGATTCTGCCTTGTAGACCCCCATTGTATGAGGAGGCTCCTGGCCCTCATAAGACCTATCAACTGGGGTGAGGGACTGATATATAGGGACACCCCACTCCAGAGAAGCAGGATGGAAGGATCAGGGGATAAAGAAACAAATGAAATGTGAAGTTTCAGCCTTTGGTTACTATTTGTCATAAACTGTTTTGGATAATTAAGAAATGTAAATTAATAATCATGCAAGCCTGTCATTTTGTTAGGTGCTATGACAGTCTACTATAGTTATTTTCTAAGCTAATCAGAAATCAAGTTGCAAAGAGACAAGCAACATTTGCTTATCCTTACATAAGAGATAGATAGGGCCTCTTCAAAAACCTCAAGAGATCTGCAGAAGATGGCATTCAAAGATGTTCGCTTAACTTTAGATTTTTTTTATATCGAGACATGTCAACTCCTGACACCATCCCCTATTCTACTCCAAGTAGAAGATGAGCATCAAAGAATCTCCAGTTGGAGATGATTGAATTAGTTGCAAACCTATCTCTTGGCAGAAAAAAAACCCTTGCTCCAACTGTAGACAGAATGCTGTCCAAAAAGGACAAAAATTGGAAGCAGGTAAGTCCACAAGACAAGGGTAGGCAAGTCCTTCATAATTCCTGCTCTACATCAATGTCTGTCAGAGAAATGGGGCCAAATGACTGAATATCGATGCTGTAATATATGGAGAGAAAATGGGAACTCTCCAGGCAGCCACTGGTATGTCATTTCTTAGTTTTGGAAGCTGCAGGCCCTGCACTTCCTATATAATCAGATATATTTATCCCTCTCAGGTCTCTGAGGTGGTTGAAGAATAGATAGCTAGAGTCTCATAATTAAATTTTAAGTTGTTTAGGAATCAAGAGAGTAACCTGGATCTAAGAAGATGTTTCTAAAATTGTGATGCAAGTTAGTATGAAAACTGAGTTAGATATAGAACTTTAAACTCATGGAGGTGTTTAGATAGTAGAACATTAAAGTCAAGTGCCAAACACATATGGACTGGACAATGGGAATGTATGCTAAGCCATATAACTCTTATAATTGTGGCCTAATTACCTCTGTTGTTGTGAATTGTATTTATTATTATAAGAGAAAGAGCCATTTATTGAACTGAAAGGGGGAGCTGCTGGGGGAAAAAAGATATACCTTAAACAAACAAACAAAAGGATGGGGATGGGTGGGTTGAGGCGGAAGAGTGTAGGAGGATGGGACTGGAGGGGGGAGTAGGGAGGGGATTGCGTTTGAGATGTAACTTCAATAAAAAATAAATAAATTAATTTTAAAAATGGGAAAAAAGACTGTACCTCACTTTATAATTGGGTTATTTGATTTGTTAGTGTTCAATTTCTTGAGTTCTTTATATATTTTGGATACTAGCCCTCTGTCAGATGTAGGGTTCATAAAGATATTTTCCCATTCTGTAGGCTACCCCATTTTGTATTATAGACAGTGTCCTTTCCTACAGAAGCTTTTCAGTTTCATGAGGTCCCATTGATTATTGATTGTTGATCTTAGTACCTGAGCTGTTGGTATTCTGTTCATAAATTTGTCTCCTATACCAACAAACTCAAGGCTATTACCCACTTTCCTTCTATTAGATTTAGTATATCTGGTTTTATGTTGAGCTCTTTGATCCACTTGTACTTGAGTTTTTGCAGTGTGATAGATATGGATCTATTTGTATTCATCTACATGCAAACATCAGTTAGACCAGCACCATTTATTCAAGATGCTTTCTTTTTTTCCATTGTATGGTTTTGGCTTCTTTGTCAAAACTCAAGTGCCTTAGGTATGTGGTTTTTTTTTCTGGGTCTTCTATTCAATTACATTGATTAACCTGTTGGTTTTTACATCAATACCATGAGGTTTTTATTACTTTTGTTCTGTATAATTTGAAATTAGGTATGGTGGTACCTCCAGAAGTTGTTTTATTGTACAGGACTGTTTTCATTATCCTAGGTTTTTTTGTTTTTCCATGTGAAATTGAGAATTGCTCTTTCCAGGTCTATAAAGAACTGTGTAGGAATTTTGATAGAAATTGCATTGAATCTATAGATTGCTTTTGGTAAGATGGGCATTTTTACTATGCTAATCCTACTGATCCAGAACATGGGAGATCTTTCTTTCTTCTGATATCATCTTAAATTTCCTTCTTCAGAGACTTGAAGTTCCTATCATATAGGTCTTTCACTTGCTTGGTTAGAGTTACATCAAGATACTTTATATTATTTGTAGCTATTGTGATGGATGCTGCTTCTCTAATTTGCTTCTCATCCCCTTTATCTTTTGTATAAAGAAGGGTAGGATTTCTCTGGAAGAATTTAGAGGATCACTTATGCATACTATCATATCATCTATGAATAACAATACTTTGACTTCTTCCTTTCCAATTTATCTCCTTTAATTGTCTTATTGCTCTAGCTAGAACTTCAAGTACCATATTGAATAGATACAGAGAGAGTAGACAGCCTTGTCTTCTCCCTGATTTTAGTGGAATTGCTTTAAGATTGCTTTAAGTTTCTCTCCATTTAATTTGATGTTGGTTTGCTGCATATTGCCTTTATTGTGCTCAGATAAAAGCCTCATATCCCTGACCTCTCCAAGACTTTTAACACGAAGAAGTTTTGGATTTTGTCAAAGGATTTTTCAGCATCTAATTAGATAGTCACATGTTCTTTTTTTCTTTCACTGTGTTTTTTTATATGGTGGATTACATTGATTGACTTTTATATATTGAACCATCACTGTATTCCTGGGATGAATCCTACTTGATCATGGTAGATGACGTTTTTGATGTGTCCTTGGATTCATTTTGTGAATATTTTATTGGATGTTTTTGCATCAATGTTCATAAGGAAGATTATTCTGAAATTCTCTTTCTTTGTTGAATCTTTGTGTGGCTTGTGTATCAGGGTGACTGTGGCCTCATAGAATCAGTTTGGCAGTGTTCCTTCTGATTCATTTTGTGGAATAGTTTGAGGATTATTGTATTAGCTCTCCTTTGAAGGTCTGGTAGAATTCTATACCACCTGGCATTGGGCTTTTTGTACTTAGAGACTTTTAAGGACTGCTTCTATTCCTTTAGGGGTTATAGGACTATTTAAATTATTTACCTGATCTTGGTTTAACTTTTGTAGTGATATCTATCAAGAAAACCAGCCATTTCATTTTGCTTTCAGGTGTGATGTTAAGTTGCTAGTATGAAATCTATCCAATTTCTTTATGAAGGCACTTAGTACTCTGAAATTTCCTCTTAGCAATGCTTTTATTAAGCAGTGCTAAGTTTGCTAAGTCCATAAATTTGGTTATGTTGTGCCTTCATTTTCATTGAATTCTATAATTTTTATTGAATTCTACAGGATTTTGAAGTAAGACCTAATGTTTCTATGGATTTCCTAAGTGTCCGTAGTTATGTCCCCCTTTTCATTTCTGATTTTGTTAATTTGTATATTATCTGTCTACCTTTTAGTTAGTTTGGCTAAAGTTTGTTTATCTTCTTATTTTCTCAAAAAAAAATACAGCTCTTGGTTTGTTGATTCTTTGTATTGTTCTCTTTGTTTCTAACTTATTCATATCAGTCCTGTGTTTGAATTTCCTGCTGTCTACTCCTCTTAGATGTATTTGCTTCTTTTTGTTCTAGAGCTTTCATGTGTGATGTTAAGTTGCTAGCATGAGATCTCCCCAATTTCAATATGCAGGTACTTAGTGCTCTGAACTTTCCTCTTATCACTGCTTTCGTTGTGTCCCATAAGTTTGGGTATGTTGTGCCTTTATTTTCATTGAATTCTAGAAAGTCTTTAACTTCTTTATTTATTTTTTCCCTGACCCAGTGGTTGGTGAGGAGATAGTTGTTAAGTTTTCATGAGTTTGTAAGCTTTCTATTGTTTCTGTTGTTGTTGAAGTCCAGCTTGAATCCATGATAGTCTGATAAGATACAATGGGTTATTTCAATTTTCTTGTATCAGTTGAGGCTTGCTTTTTGGCTGACTATATGGTCAATTCTGGACAAGGATCCATGAGATGCTTAGAAGAAGGTATATTATTTTGTGTATGGGTGAAATGTTCTGTAGATATCTGTTAGGTCTATTTGACTCATGACATCTGTTAGTTTAATTATTTCTCTGTTTAGTTTCTGTCTCAATGACCAGTCCATTGGTGAGAGTGGGGTGTTGAAATCTCCCATTATTAATGTGTAGGGTTTGATGTGTGATCTAAGCTTTAGTAATGCTTCTTTTACAAATGTGGGTGCCCTTGCATTTGGGGCATAGATGTTCCAAATTCAGACATCATCTTGGTGGATTTATCTTTTGATGAGTATGAAGTGTCCTTCCCTATCTCTTTTTATTAATTTTGGTTGAAAGTCTATTTTATTAGATATTAAAAAGACTACTCCAGATTGCTTCTTGGGTCTGTTTGTTTGGAAAACCTTTCTCTAGAATTTTATCTGAGATAATGTCAACCTTTGTAGGTGTGGTGCATTTCTTGCATGCAGCAGATGTTTTCACATCCCTTTTATTAACATCTCTTTATTGGGGAATTAAGTTCATTGATGTTGAGAGATATTAATGACAAATGATTCTTAATTTGTGTTATTTTGATGTTGATGATGGTAGCTAGCATGTGTGCTCCCCTTCTTTTGGTTTTGCTGTTTTGGGGTTATTCATTTACTGTGTTTTCTTAGGTAACCGTTTTGGGTTGGAATTTTCCTTTCAATATTTTTTGTAGGGACAGATTTGTGGATAGATATTGTTTAAATTTGGGTTTGTTGTGGAATATCTAGTTTTTTCCTTCTATAGTGACTGAATGTTTTGCTGTGTATAGGAGTCTGGGCTGTCATCTGTGGTCTCTTGGAGTCTGGTGGACATCTGCATAGGCCCTTCTAGCTTTTAGAGTCTCTGTTGAAAAGTTGGGTGTAATTTTAATAGGTTTGCCTTTATATATTACTTGTCTTTTTTCCTTGTACCTTTTAATATTCTTTCTTTGTTCTGTACATTTAGTGTTTTGATTATTATGTGAGTGGAGGATTTTCTTTCCCTATCCAACCTATTTGTTATTCTGTAAGCTTCTTGTATGTTTATAGGCATCTCTTTCTTAGGTAGGAAAATTTTTCTTCTATGATTTTGTTGAAAATATTTTCTGGGCCATGGATCTGGGAGTCTTCTCCTTTTTCTATTCCTATTATTCTTAGGTTTGGTATTTTTATAGTGTTCCAGATTTCTAGGATGTTTTGTGTCAGGAACATTTTAGATTTAACATTTTGTTTGACAAATGTATCGATTTCTTCAATCATATCTTCCATATCTGAGAGTCCCTCTTCCATCTCTTGTATTCTGTTGGTAATGCTTGTACTTTTAGTTCCTGTTCTCTTCCCTGGTTTTTTCATATCCATGATTTCCTCAGCTTGTGTCTTCTTCATTGCTTCTATTTCCATTTTCAGGGTCTTTAACAGTTTTATTCATTTCCTTCCCCTGTTTGATTATATTTTCCTGTATTTTCTTAAGGGATTTATTCATTTTCTCTTCAAAGACTTCTATCTATCATCTTTATAATATTGGATTTAAGTTAATCTTCTTGTGCTTTGGCTGTGTGAGGATATCCAGGGCTTGCTGTAATAGTATAATTGGCCTCGGTGGTTATATATTGCCCTGGCTCTTGTTGATCGTGCTCTTATGCTGATTGTTCATGATGCTGGCACACCACTGGTGATGCAGGAAGAGTTATGGTCCAGAAAATGGAGCACAGAGGAACAATTGTGGTTTACTATGTTGACTGTGCTTTAGGGATACTTGCCAGGCAGGGGATTTGTGGAGGGGTCTAATCTGATGTTCCTGGTGCTGGCAGAACTCCCAGGGAAGGTAGGAAGAATTATAGGCCAGACAATGAATCTGTGACCAGTACACAGCTGACACCTGCTGGGAGTGTCCTAGGGACACCTGGCAGTCAGCGGGCTGGGGGGGCAGGAGGATCTAACCTGGATGTTTGTCAAGTAGTGTCAGGGCTAATAGCATTCCTTTCCACTGAGGCCAGACAAGGCAGCCTAGCTAGGGTAAAGTGTTCCATGAACATGCTACAGAGTCCATGTCAGAGACAGCCGGACACTCCACTTGGTTAAGGGATCTGCATGAAGACCAAGTTTCCTATCAGCTACATATGTGTAGAGGGGTTCTAGGTCCAATCTATATATGCTTTTTAGTTGGTGCTTCAGTCTCTTTAAGCCTCCGGAGGTGTAGGTTAGTTGGTTCTGTTAGTCTTCATGTGGAGTTCTTGTCCCTTCTGGAGCCCTCTGATCTTCCTTCCTCTCTTCTACAAGACTCCCAGAACTCTACCTCATGTTTGGCTGTGTGTCTCAGCATCTGTTTCAATCCACTTCTGGGTAGGGTCAAACAAGATGGATTTAACTTGATTAGCTTGAACCAATGAGCACCTATGTTGCAGATGCACGTGTAGAAAATGATATGAAAAGCAAGTGGCTTTACACAGTGGGAAAGGGCTATCGTAGAGTTGAAGCCATAAATAAAAATAAAATTTGAAGAAAAAAAGGGTAGATCACATAATCATCATCTTAAGTGTGATACACTAAACTGAGAAAGGTAAACACTGTCATTTTGTCTTGGATATGGATGCTACATTATATCTTTTACACATATATATTTATATATTTATATATATATTTATGTGGGAGTGGACATGAGTAACATGTCCTAGTACTTTCTAGTAACAGTACTAGAAAGGAGTTGATGAGAAGTAAAAATAGAGATGTTTGAGAAAAGAGGTGGGAATAGCAACAAAATGTGTTAGACATGGAAGTAGAAAGAAGAGTACTAAGGACATAAGGATAACAAGGTGGGGTGTGGAGAGATATAGGGAACAAGACCAACCAAAACAAACAATGTGTGGAAATTCCACAATGATAAATGTTAGTCTGCATGCCACTGTGAATCAATGACTAAAACATAAAAAAATAAAAAAATAAACTGAAGGATCACCAGTGGGAGAGATTCAGAAACCAAAATGGAAATGGCACATCAGACCTATATTTAAACTGGGGGTTTCATTTTTAACATGATTCATTTGCCTGTAGGAGGGGTATGTTGATTTATTACTTATTACAACATTGTACTTCAAGGAGATGGGAATGGAGTTAAAGTAGATATGCTCTACAACAGGGGTGTCTCTCACAGAGTCATTACTCATGTATCCTAGTGTCCCCAATGGATCAGAAAGCATTTGGAGAGTGCCAGAGATTAAAACTTCTATGCTTCCTCAGCAGCTAATCTAGGAGATGTGCTAAGATTTGGTGCTTCACAAATGACCAGTCTGAAGCCCTTCCTATCAAGCCACCTGAAAGGTACCAACCAAGTTTGAGTTTGTGTGTTGAGAAAAGAATGATCTAGGACTCAATGTTTTGAATTCTGTTTCCAAACAGCAAATGAGGTCCATGATTCACAGAGAGCTGAATATTGACTAGGAAAAATTTTTGCCCATTGAACTTCTAAGAATGACATGGAAGTCCCATGAAATAGAAAACATCTTAGACTTTGAGTGGAAAATTCTGTGTTCAAATCCCACTTTACATGTAAGATTTGACAATCTTATATTAGTAATGACATCCCAGGTCAGTCTCCAAGGTTGTAACAATGGCACTTTCACATTGAGGTTAACCAACAGCTGTCTAATTGGATTTAAGGTCTTCTCAAGGATGACATTCATGCCCAGTTCTGTAAGCCTAGCTAAGTATATGTAGCTGGAGATGTCATGGACTCTACAGAAGAACCCACTACTGACACTTTTCCTAAACCAGTATAATTCTGACTATATTCTAAATATTTATACTCACATATATGTGCAACTTTCATCACTATCAAAGAAGATTCTTCTTGTATCAGATGGAGACTATTACAGTACAATACAACTGGGAAAATGCAAAGAATAAGTAACTATAGGGCAGTCAATCCCAAGTAATAAACATTTAATGTATCCCCTACACTTAAAGCTCAGGGAATATTGCAGAAGAGGTGCTGAAAAAATTGTAAGAGCCATAGGACCAGGACACCTGTTGTGAAATAATGTCCTCCAGACATAACAAGAAACTGAATCAGTGGACTTTAAACAATATAGTTGCCTTAACAAGACCTGCGTAATTACATTGCCAGTTGGCAGCTCAACATGAAAAAGGGATATTTCACAAACTCCACCTTTAGATGAAGAGCCACATCAATGGTTGTTAATAAAGCATCAGTTTTTACTGACTCAGTAGGTCAGCCAATCCAAAATAGTAGGTCTTAAGCATATGCATATTTGAGCAAAACTAAATGGACTACAGGGGAGAGAGAGAGAGAGAATTAACAATTAAAGAAGTAATTATGAATTTTAGAGGGAGTTGGTGAGGAGATCAGAAGAGTTAGAGGGGAGAGAGGGCAAACTATAAATGATGTAAATATAATATCCATACATGAAATTCTCAAAAAATAAAATTTTATATAAAAATTAATATAACCCCCCCCCCAGATTGAAGTAGACTTCTAAGAATAGGGATGCATCCTATAATTTCATACTCTGCTTTTCTCCTAGAGAAAACTGTCCTGAACTTTTAAAATCAATTTTGTTTGTCTAGTTAGGCAGTTGCCAGTATTTACTTATTTGTGTTGCATGAATAGGGAAATATTTATTTTTCCATATCATAAGAGACAGACCTGTGAACCATTATTTTTGCAATTTTATATACAATGCTGAAATGAACATTCTTGACTTGCTGTAAATATGCATTTTAGTAACTTACACACATAATTATAATGTGCTAGACAGGAGCTCATGCATCTGCCTGGTAATATATTAAAGTGGTAAATGTGGTGAAAACTCCTGTTATTTCTTTTTTTAATTGAAAATAGATTCTTAACCCATACAACACATCCTGACCACCATTTCCCCTCCCTCCACTCCTCCCAGCTCTCAACTCCATTCCTCAGATCCACTTTCTCTCTCTCCTATTATTTATTATCTTTGGTTTTATATCATTGGCATAAAATCTTACTTTACTCAATCTTAATTATTTTTGAACTTAATAAAATTACAGCAGGGCTGGAAAGATGGCTCAGTGGTTAACAGTACTTGTTGCTTTTCTAGAGGACCCAATTTTGGTTCCCAGTACTCACATAATGACTCACAACCACTTGTAACTTTTTTTTCTTTTTTTAAATGTTTATTTATTACTTCAGCTTACATCTCCATCACAGTGCCCTTTTTCCATCCCTCCCACCCTCTACCCACTATTCCTTTGGAGTGGAGTGTCCCTACATATCAGCCCCCCACCCCAGACCACTTCTTGCCACTTGTAGGCATTAAGCATACAGTGTGAATACTATCCCATCCCTGGTTATAAATACTTTGAATATTTAGTACAATTCTGGAGCTTGTTTTTATGGTACTTTTTGATAAGTAGAATATTGTACTTTTTCAGTCAAAATATTAGATTTTTCTTTTATGGATTGTATATAGTCTATCTAAACTTGAGGCTAAAAAAAATCTATTCTTTTTTCTCCTAATAGATCCATTAACATATACCTTAGATTCATCTGGAAACCATTTTTATCAGTGATGTATAATAGAGACTCCATTAGCATTTTCCTTAACCAATAGCAAGTTATTATGTATAATTTTATTGTTTTATTTTACCCAGCTTAAATTTCATTTGTATAAATGAAACTTCTAGAGCATATAAAAATGGACTTAAATAGCAAAACTGAAATGATAAAATATCTGTGTAATAAAATAAGATTTTTTGTTTTCTGAAAAGATTTTTTTTTCAGATGAACAGCATTTTCCTAGATGTCTAAGTTTATAACAGGATCTACTTTAAGTTAAAATTCTTGCTGTAAAACTTTACAATGAAACAAGATAGTTCAAGTTTCCATCACTAGTAAGTATGATAAAATCTGTTTTATATTGACACAGTATCCCATATGTAGTTCTGAATGGTCTGAACTCATTATGTAGACTGGGCTGTCCTGAAACTCACAGCAATATGCCTCCTGACAGAGACAGCACTCTGTCTCCTGAGGGCTGGGATCAAGTGCATGCATTGTCATGCCCTGCCTCAATCCATATCTTATATTGGTTACAATTCCCATCAATTAAGACATCATCTCCATCAAGTTATAGCTTCACATAAGTGAGGATAAATGTAGCCAGAACTTTTCTGTCACCTCAATGCATTTATTTTTTTGTTCCAAGCCAAATCATATCCATCTTTATTAAGATGCTTCTTACAGGCAATCATAATATTTCAGGCAGGATGTGGGCAGACAATCATTTGAACCAATGTATAAATGGCTAATTCTTAATTCCATAGTGAGCTTTTATATCTGGTCAGATGAGGGCTCTGTCTCATTTCATCTCTGGGGAGCTACCTTGGCTATTCATAGTCCCTTGGTTCCCCCTTAATCCATTTATCAGGATCTGGGAAAATTCTTCTGGGGATATTGATTGAATATTCGTGCACTTATAGATAAATGTGGAAAGAATGGACATATTCAGGGCTTTTCCTGCCTGTTGGTATTGCTTTTCTCCCAGCATCTGGAGTTTTTAAAATGACTTTCATATAACATTTCCACCACCTGCCATAACATTCTTGAATAATTCATCTCAGGTACATTTTGATGATTTTTAATTTTTGTAAATATTGTTATTGTACTACTCACTTGACTCCTGCTTGTGAGTAGAAAGGCAGCTGAATGACACACTGAGCTTTCATCTGACAAATTTGCTACCTTCTCATGCCTTATGATAATTTTCTGTACATCCTTTTAATTTTTTGATGTATGAATATCTCATCTCTAAATAACAGCACTTTATTTTCCTTTATTTCTTGTTAATTTTGCTGACTAGGAGTGTCCAATAAAATGCTAAAAATATCTAGTATTGGCTATTGTTCACTTTTTCTGAGTATTAAATATTTTATGATCGAGTAAGATGTTAGCCTCGGGCTATTATGTATATGTAGGAATATGTCTTCAATTCCAGGTCTGATAAGAGTTTCATTTTTAGCATGGATGGGTGTAGAATTTTGATAAATTCTTTTTTTCTTCTTTTTGAGGTGCAATCATTATAATTTAATAATCATTTGCCTTTAGGTTGGAATGTAGCTATTAAAATAATAATTTGCTTTAAATTGTTGAGTGAATCAAGAATCCTTAGAAGAAAGCCAATGGGCTCATATTACATCACAACTTATGCATTGGTCAATTTGAGTGTTGCATTCGGGGGTGAGACTTCTCTCTTTAAGTTTCTGTTACTGCTATTTTAGTGTCTAAGTCATGAAAAACTAAAATTTACCTGTAAAAACTTCCATAAATTTATTTTATCTTGAAAAAAATTCAAATTTATACATAGTAAAAACCATCTTTTTGAAGCTTCCTTGATACAGTTTCTTTTTTTTTTTCATCTCAGCAACAGGACCAAGTGTCCAGCAGTATGACATCTACTTACTAACTGAAGATATTGAGTACCTCACCTTGGCATCTTTGGCAACTTGTCTGCTCTGATGTTTTGTTTGTATTTTGAACCTTGGGTTGCTTGTTTTGTTACTGTTGAATTGTAAGTTGATCACATAATCTTGATGAAAGTCCTTTACCAGACATGTGATTTACAAATGTCTTCTCACCTTTGCAATACTACTCTCACTTGCCTCTTCAAGTGACCTTGTATAATCAATCACCTTCCATATTCCTCAGGTAATTGATGTTTTTTGTTGTGCAGGGTTCATAATAAATACTGGGAAAGGCAGGCATAAGGAACTCCTCTATTTGAGCCTCCATCCACTTTCATTCTCTTTATACTCTTCCCAAAACCTGAGAGTGGTCAGTCTTCTCATACTTTGTAGAATTCACTTGAGAGACCATTTGAGCCTAGTGTAGATTTTAACTGTCACTTTATTCTTTACTTTGTTTTAGTGACATATGACTTTTTTGGAATTTGTCATTTTATTTGACTTTTATTTTTTTTATTTTTTTATATAAGTACTTTATTTTTTTTTCTTCAAGTTACATCTCAGTCACAAACCCTTCC
>CAJQZJ010033935.1:1537996-1556392 GCA_907164525.1 Lophiomys imhausi
GGGGCCAAATATGTATGAACTGGACATTGGGAAGGTATACTGGGCCAATTAACTCTCATATATGTGGCATAGTTAATTCTGCTGTTTTGTATAGAATTTACTGTCATAAGAGAAAGAACCATTTGTTGGATTGAAAAGGGAAGCTGTTGTTGGGAATAAGGGGGAAGGGTGGGACAGGAAGGGGGAATAGGGAAGGGTTTGTGACTGAGATGTAACTTGAAGAAAAAAAAAAATAAAGTACATATATGTAATAGCCAGAATGCCCCCCTGGAAACAAGCATGAGGGTCTAGAACCTCTAGAATTTCTATTCTCCATTACCCTCTATTACCCCCTTATGGCTGAACCAGTCATTACAATTGAAAAAACACAGGAAGTTGGTTCATGCCTCTAATCCCAGCACTAGAGAGGTAGAGGCAGGTGGATCAAGAGTTCAAAGTAATCCTCAGTTCAAGGTCAGCTTGGGCTACATAAGACCCAGTTTTAAAAACAAACAAGAACTGTAGCAGCAACAAAGAACATAGGGGAATTCTAGATCATGATGTAACTCTGTAGTAATGAAAGTTCTTATTTGTTTGGAGTAAAAGTTTATGCAGAAAATAAATGTAAAATGAGCCCAAACATATATCCTATGTATGACATCACCAAAGCCCTCAATTCCATGGAAGTGTATGCTTGGATAGGCTTTCCCAAGTCAATGCAGACTCATCAAAGGCAGCGCACAAAGGTATTAAAGTTGCACACAGCACATGGGCAGCTGGATGCTGAAAGGCATGGGACTGAATTCTAGTTTTTGCATCTCTCCAAAGTCTGGGTTCTATGTAGTGTTATCTGCCTGAAGGCTACAGCCTCTAGTAATTGGCCCAAAGTACTACAGTAGTCAGGAGCAGCGTGTCCATCTATACAAGGTTGTCTGAGAACTGGGAAACTATTCATAGAGGTGATGAGTGAGGACATTCCCTTTGCCGAGTTCAAATCCTCCCAGTGCTCCAGTTCTTACACACTACAGTGGTATTCTATCCTGTTACCAAAGTGAAGAAATAAGAGAGAGAAGTGATGCCACCCTCTCAAGGGGATATGAATAATAACCAATTCCAGACCTGACTGAAAGAGTCTCAGTCTTTTCCTGCAACTTCACTATTGAAAATGATACCAAAAAAAAGAAGAAGAAATTCCTCTTTTTAGCATTATTCTAGCACTCATGTCAGTGGTAGCTAAGGAAAGAGAGGCAGTTTCTGGTTTGGCAGATGCACATGAAGCCACTGCCACTTTCTTTGGATCCCAGTGGCAAACAAAGTGCAGAAGGCAGATGAACAGTGCTCTGAAGAGTGAAAATAAAGTCTCTTCTTCTCTGCCAGTTCACACCTCTCCTTCAGTGTAACAAGTGTATTATTGTTGAATTTGCAGCTAAGCTCAAGTCAGGTGTGTTACAAAACGGTTTCAATTTTAGACCCAATGCAGTCAGTCAGAATTGTCAGGTAATGAATGAATTGATGGAGAGGGAAGGGAAGAAGGGGCGGGCAGCATGCCGGGAGACTGTGACTTTCAGTCATTGTCTTTGAAAGCAAACCTAAACTTACCGTGAGTCCAAGTCAGGGCTAATAACAGAACTCCCAGAGGAGGTTCCTCTCAGGTCAGTGGGGGGATACTCTGCCTTGCTCTTACCTTTTTGTCTCTAACTGGCAACTTTTTCAAATAGACTTTTCCCAGGTAGTTTTAAATGTTCCAAGATCAAGCACAGTCTCCAGGGAATCTGAAATGAGGGCATAGGATTTTTGCTAAGCAAAAGGAAAAAAATATTTTGAATGTAAGAACTTGTTCACTTGAAGAGATGCTTCACTGAGACTGGAGAATGGAAAATGAGTCATGAACTCCATGAATTCTTATAAGGAAATAGGAAACTTGTTGAGTGACATCATTGTGCGAGACTGTCCTGTTCCTAATGTTACATGGGCAGGGGATGGAAGGTCAGTTGGTTCTTGAGAATACCAAACCTAGTCCCTTCTTGCAATATGCTTCTGCAGAAAAGCCATAATAGCACACAGCACACAGGACTATATGTGGGCTTCAACCCTCAGCAAAAATAGCAAGCCAGGGACAAAGATCAAGGTGCTGGCAGGGGTAAAAGGAGGTGGAGTAATTAAAAGCCTACTAAGGGCTCTGTAATAAGGGGAAAAGGTGACTTGTGGCACCATGAACAGGGTTATTCTGGGGCTACTTCCAGATTAGAACAAGCAGACAGCTCCCTATGGGACTTTAATGATGAGATCTGGAAGGCCAGACATTTGCAAGTGAGTTTCCTGTAAACTAATGGAAGCTGCTGAGTCAAGTTCACTTTATTAAAGAGAATAACTACATATATGTAGTCCTAAACACTTTTTAGCTAGCAAGACATTTTCTTATATAATTTCATGTTTGATTCAAATACCTTAGAAAGTGACCAGTTGAGGTATGGAAGAGGCATAAAAGGTGAAATTGTGTGAGGTCATGTTGATGTTGAGCTAAAGAGTGCATTATAGAACCCAGATTATTTAATGATACATTTTAGTCCCCTGCCAATTTATCATTCCAGTCCCATTAGATTTAAGAGAATTAAGGAATCTAAGGGCTGACCTGTCTTTTTCCTTGGGTAGAAGTGATGATAAGGCTGACTGCCTATTTTCTCCAGCTAGCAGAATATTCTTTGAAATGCTGCCTAGTTTATTCCAATGTGCAGTGAAGATTGAGAACCACTGAAATCAAAGCATGTTTCTGAAACTTAAGTATACTTTGAAAACATCCGTACAGCTTGCTGAACAACAGTGGGCTGACATAGGCCCTAGGTTTCTCATTCAATGTGTCTGACTTGCATCTTTTAACTTGTGTTTAGTCAAATATCAAATGGTCTTACTGATACTGCTGGTCCAGGAGCCAAATTTGAGAACTGTTTGGTTTGAGCATGCTAGGCTTGGTTCTCACTAATTCTCCCCAAGTCTACCACCTTGCAGCATCTGTTCCTAGTCAGCTGTCTTCTTAGTTGTGAACTCTGTAGGACACATTCCAACTTTCCCATGAAGAGATGTGAGCATTTTTTAAAGTAATCCCCCAAAATGTTAAGATCAAAGGCAAATTTCTCATTCTGTTGTGCTTGGAATGAAACAAGAATACTTCTGATACCTTGTACAAGTTTTGATATATTTCTGTGTTTAGAAGAGATGGCTAAGTATGTGATTTATGGGGACTTTTTTCATCCCAAGAGACAGCAGACAATTTCAAACTTTAAGCCAGATGTTGGGTGGCTTTACAGTATGGGCAAGCAAACATTAGTGTGTGAACAGGAAGGCTGGCTGTGATAGGTCAATTATGGCACTACTTTCCTTCCACCTTACACACCCACACTTGCCATGGCATCAAGGTGACCAGGGGCTTATTCCATGTGCCTTGACATGGCATTGTCCAATGAAAAGTTATGAAATATGAAATAATGAAGATTTTAATCATCTCTGCCTCTTTGAGTTTTCATTTTCCTACGCTTCTGTGCATATTACAGAAGACTACCACACATTGACCTAAGCCACAAGCAGAGCTGCCCTGGTCAATCTGTAGGCAACACAAACTTTTAAAACAGTGGGGTATGGTAGTCATCATCCAGTTCTCAACTGCCTAGGACAAGTACAATCAGTTGGACCAAGTACTGTCAACATATCATTGAACAAGCCACTTGACTTCTCTGTGATTGGTTCCCTTTTATTAAAAGTAGCTAAATTATAATATACATCTTCATAGGGAGATTTATGGTGGGTGAACAAACTAATGCACATTGTACCAAAAATATTACCTGGTATATAAAAAGTGGCAGATTCTTGTTGCTGTTATCTACAACAGGCTATTAACTGGAGTAGCAAATGCTAGCAGACAATAGCACATATTCTTACTTATGCCAAATTAGTTAAAACATATGTGATATAAACTTGGAACACATATTTACATTCCATTGAACTACAATTTAAAATTAATGCAAAATATATCCTTAGGTGTTTAAGATATCAGAGTGTTTACATTTTAAAAATCTTTTCTTTTCAAGTCTTCCCCCTCCCTACATAGGAGAGAAAGAAGGATAGAGAATGGAGATGATGGCATTAGTGGCAAGCTTTCACTGGGCAAGAGAAATCCCTTGCTTCAACTGTAGACAGAATGCTGTCTGAAAAGAACAAAACATGGAAGCAGGTAAGTCGACAGCCTAGCTCTGCCAAGACAGGGTAGGCAAGTCCTTCATAATTCCTGCTTTACAACTAATGTCTGTCAGAGATATTGGGCCCAAAAGTTGAAGACAGATGCTCTATTGTATTGAGGGAATTTGGGGACTGTCCAGGCAGCCAGTTGTGTGTCATTTCTTAGCTTTAGAAGCTGCTGGCCCTGCACTTCCTGTTTATTCAGATATATTTATCCTTCTCAGGTCTCTGATGTGGTTGAAGACTAGATAGTTACAGTCTCACAGTTAAATTGTAAGTTGTTTAGGAATTAAAAGGATGTTCTATGTTTAAGAAGATATTTTAAGTTGGTAATGCAAGTTAGGATGGAAATTGAGTTAGGTACAGAACTTTAAATTCATTGAGATAGATAGATAATAGAATATTAATATCAGTTGCCAAATACATAAGGACCAGACATTGGGAAAGCATGTTATACCTTATAATTTTTATAATTGTGGCCTAATTGTTCTTATTGTTTTGTATTGTTTTTATTCTTATAAGAAAAAGAGCCTTTTATTGGACTAAAAGGAGGAGCTGTTGGAGGGGAAAAGACATACCATAAACAAATTAAAAAAAAAAAAAAACAGATAGGAGGGGGAGGGGGAAGAGAGTAGGAGGGTGGGACCAGAAGGGGGAGAAGGGAGGGGACTATGATTGAGATGTAACTTGAAGAAATAAATAAATGTTTTTTTTTTTAGAAAAATTTCTCTGAGAATACTCATGGAATAAAAAAATGATTGAGAAGGATCCAAGGAGATGTAGCGCTAATAATGAAATTAAATGAAATACAATGAAACTCAAGGTTTAGATAGTGACAAAAAAAAAAAAGGAAAGGAAAGGAGAACTTGTAGTTGTAATAGCAGTGTTATTTGTCTTGATGAGCATACATGGTGGGCATGGTAGAAAAGTCATGATAGATGAGAGAACAGAACAGGATTAGAGCACTAACGCCTTTATCTTCTCAGTGAGAAGACACTAACATTCATTGAACTAAATAGCAACAAATATCTATATGATTTTTGTGGAATCATGTGGAATGAGTTATATTAAACATGTCGAGTTCTTAGTTCTATCCTAATAATAACAAAAAAACTGGACTAGCAGCATTAATATTTATAGCTTTTTTTTGATCCATCAGAGAACTTACATTTTTTAATGATGGATGTTGGAGTATATGGTAGTTTGAATAGGAATGGTCCCCATGGACTAAGTGTTTGAATACTTTGCCCATAGAGAAGGGTACTACTAGAAGGTGTGGCCTTGTTGGAGTAGGTGTGATCTTTCTGGAGGAAGTGTGTCACTGTGGGGGCAGATTTTTATGTCTCATAATTAAAGTAAGCGCTTTCCTTGGTGCCTGAAGATCAAGATGTAGAACTTTCAGCTCTTTCTCCAGTATCATGTCTGCCTGCATGCTGCCATGGCAGTAATGGACAAAACCTCTGAAACTGTAGTCTATCCCCAATTAAATGTTTTCTTTATAAGAGTCTCATGGTGTCTCTTCATGACATTAGAAGACAGAAGATAGAACCAAGAGTGGGGTACTTCCATGATGGGCTTGATCATGTTTTTGTTTGGAGGAATGTGTACTTTGGGACTTTGGGTTAGAAAAGAAGTTGAATACTTTAAGTGTGGCTTAATGGGTCATACTAGTAGAAACATGAAACACAGGAAAGCTGAGGGTTATTTGAACTGTGGGGGCCTGACATAAGAGGTTTCAGAGGAGAAGAATATTAGTATGTGGCCTAGAGACCATTTTTGTGATATTTTATCTAAGAATATGGCTACTTTTTGCACTTGTCTAAAAAGTCTGACTAAGGCTAAATCGAAGAGTTTTGGATTAATTGCATTGGCAGAGCAAATCTCAAAATAGTCTAGATATCAACTCTGGAGTGTGATTATTAGTGTTCATTATTATGAAGATCTATAATGAAAAGGAGCAAGCTGAGCAAAGAAAAATAAAAAAATGTATAGTTTAAAGAGAAAAGGGACACAAGAAAATAGAATGGAGCTAAAACCTGTGTTCAAAGAGATAAACAGATTAAACAAAATCTTTATGTTACATGAAATAAAGGAAGTGGTGCCCTCAGGGCAAAACCCTACCCAGCTAAGATTCCAACTTGTGAAAAGAAATTTAAGAACAGTTTATATCCAGAAGTGAGAGTACATACCTTTAATTCCAGCACTCAGGAGACAGAAGCAAGCAAATCTCTGAGTTCAAGGCCAGCCTGGTCTACAGAGCAAGGTCTATGACAGATGATCTTAGTCAGTGAAGTAAACCATTGAAAACAAAAAACTGGTGAAGATGTAAGTAAACAAGGGGACCATGTTCCAACCCCAGCAAGCAGCAGAACTTGACGGCTTTTAGCCATGTGGGCCTAGAACAAAGAGGCTTTGATTATTTTTGTTTTATTATTCACTCTAACTATTTTACTATACTTAATATCTCTACCTCCCTTCTAATCCTTGGGTTTTTTCTCAACACTATTTGGGAGAGAAGGAAGGTTAAAGGGGAAAAGGATGGAGTCTCTTTGAGCTACTTTCTGCTGATTAGGGTTGTCCAGTTCTTTGGGGACAATACCAGTCTTAGTAGTCACAATATCCAGAAGTCCAGCAAACCAACAAACCAGGACACAGCAGCATGAAGAACCATCAGCAGAAAGAGCACCAACCTCTTTCTTCTTTGTAGGGCCCCTTTTCTCTTTGGGGCTCTGGGTTTTTATTACTCTCTCAAGTCCTCAGAGTTAAACTTGGTCACCTGGCTAAGCCATGCCCCTGCTAGCTCACAAGGCACAATAAATAGTTTACACCTGTAGTCTTAATTAAAGCAGCCTGGGATTAAACAAAAATATTCTCATAACTTTTTTTTATGTAAACACAACTCTTACCACATGGTCCCGGCTTTATAGTCAATAATAGAAGAAAGGGGTTATGGAATCTCCCTCTGTGACTCAGGAAATCCACTGAGGCCAGGAATGTGTCCAGGGTGTTCCTGCATGGAGACCCAGAGGGGCCATTGTGTGCAGCTATGAAAGTGAAACCTGGATTGCCTTGGAGACCCCAAGGCAATGTTGGAGATGCCAGATTCATGGGATATCTGTTGAGAAGAGCTACTAATGTGGAGTCTGACTGAATCCATCTTAAAAATATATTATATTTTGTATTAGATTTCACTCAGAGCTGACCTCAGTTCCAGAATAATAACAAAATGTACCCAACCTTGCAATCCAGGGGTGTCCCTAGTCATATGCTGACAACTCATCCAAGAAAGCACCGAAAAAGTCTAAACAAACTTTCTGGTGGTCAAACTGACTGCAGCTGGTTAGTCAATAACAATGAGCCAATCAGAAATGGACATGACTAGTTATCCAAATGCCATTCAACCCCATGCTAAAAACTTGTTTCTTTTTCAAAACCCTGTGATTTCTGGGCTCAGGGCTCTCAACTTGAACCACTACATTAGAGAGCCTTGAGAATCCAAGCTCTGAGCTTGAATAAACAACCCTCATGCACTTACATTGGAGTTGACTTGTGGGTGGCCTTTTGGGGTCTCAAGAACCAGGCAGAACATTTAGGGACTCATCTGGGATCCCCAGAACACCTGGACTCCTGCCTGGAGGGTTCAATCCAGCCAGTAAGCTGTTGTGTCTCTATGTGTGTCTGTCTCTTGATGTGTGTCAGTTTATGTACTTATGAAAACCAAGGCTCCATTCCTAAATTTTCAGTAGCCTGGCATTGACCCAAATGGACGCATGGTTAGTCATCAGTCCAGGGTCTTGGGAGACATCCCAAACCTTGACCTGTACCTGTACCTGTAACCTGTGGGAAGGCACAGAATTCTCCTTCAACCTGAATGAACATGACAGGTCACTCCTGTGGTGTCCTACTTTCAGTTTTGCCTCTGCTCAGTTAGAGGACGTTTATGACTGACTTTGTTTTGTTCCTGTACCTGTACCTGTGGGAGGGCACAAAATGCCCCTTCATCCTAAATGGACATGGATGTCCCATGGAGTCCTACTTTCAATTTTGCCTCCACTCAGTAGGAGGACATTTCTGTCTATGTTTATAGTTTTGCCTCTGCTTGGTTGGAGGATGTTTGTGTCTAACTGTCTGAATATGTTTCTTCTTTCTGTGTTTCTTTGTTTCTTTATGACCCTTTACTTGCAGGGCAGCTTAGGAGTTTCAGCAGCCACCACAAAATGAGGCAGGGATGGGAACAGAAGAACAAAGAGCAGGAAGGGACCCACCAGAGAAAGCACCACAAGGTTGAGTCCTACCTGTTTGCCTGTTGAAAGAAACACAATAAAGATAAAAAGAAAGTTTGCTGGAGGATGTTGATATGAATAAAGGTTTGACCATGAAAATATATATATGTCAGAGAGGAGATGGCTTGGATTTAACTGTGCTTTGTAACTGGGAATGAAAAATTTGTTCAGAATGTCCGATGTCTGAGGACACCTGAATAATTAATTATTTGAACAGAGGCACATTTAAAAGATTTTTAAAAAATACAAGAAAAAGAGGAAAACAAAGACTGAAAAACAAAGATAGAAATTTTTTTAAAAATCAGAAAAAAAGAGACATAAAAGTCACATCATTGGGGTCCTCAACGGAAGGAAGGGATAAAAAATTTAAGCAAGTCATAAGGGTCAGAGGATGTAAATCCAAGTTATAAATAAAAAAAGCTTCTAAGAAAATGTCAAAAGGTCTTAAAAAATTTTTAAGATTTGCTAAATGCAAGTTTCTAAGGTTAAACAAAAATGGTATCTGAAAAATGCAAGCTGATAGTCACCTTATTTGTAGTTATGCCAAGAAGTTATGCAGGTAGTTACAAGATTAAGCTTTATTTAGCCTCCTAAACCTGCTTCAACAGTCAAGTAAAAAGTAACTAACTAGAAACAACATCCATCTTAGATATGATGGTCCTCAGACATTTCAGAAATATGCAGAACATGACATTTAAATATTTAATACATAAAGCTTTTCATGATAGACATGTCAGCTCCTGACAGCATTCCTAGTCTCCTTCAAAAAAGATAATGGGCATAAAGAATCTCCACCTGGAACTTGCTTTAAATAAGACAAAGCTGCCCACGAGGCTAGACTGGCCCTTTGCCTCAAAAACAGACAATATGCTGTCCAAGCTAAAGAGGCTGGACATGGATGGAGAAGTTGACTGTGAACTTTGCCAAGACAAGAGAAACAGTCCTTCATAATTCCTGTCTCACAAAATGTCTGTCATACCTTGGTACTGATGGCCAAAGATAGATGCTCCACAGACACAGAGGAACAATGGATGGCTATCAAGGTAAAAACTGTCATTTTTTATAGATTCAAAAGCCAATTGATCTTGCTTACTCAGGTAACATTTATTGTTCTCAGATCCCTGATGAGTCTAAAAACTATACTAGTAAAAGATTTAACTGTTTAATAGCAAAAACCAAGATTTTGGTTGATGCCTTCATAATCATCTTGATATGTAAAAATCAGACCTGAAACCTTATCATAGAGCTGCTGCTATCTCTAGGCCCAGACACAGTCTACCTTGCTACCAGACTCAAAAAACCAGGAATTAGCTCCTTATAGCAAAATTCCCAACATTCTCATCTATGTCTCATGAAAAATAAACTATAAGGACCTAAAAAACGGTATCTCGGGGTCTAAAGAATTCTTTAATGTTGGTGGATACTGAAACTGCAATTTAATTATCAATTGTTTTTATTAATAAGTATAAACTGTAAGATTAGGCCGGAAGAGCAGCGGGTGGCCTGGCAGGATATCAGCCCATGGGCCTGGCCTGCCTTAACTGGCAGCCTGATTTATCCTGGAGAAAGAGCCCCAGACCAAGGGTGGCCTACACTACCTGGAACCTAAACTCTGTTAAGTAATATAAGTTGTTATATTAGGCCAGTAGAATTACCGGTGACTTGGCGGGAGATTCACCAAATTTCAGGGAGTCCGATGGCCCTGGATTGCTTGGACTGATAGCCTATAAGCTACCACAGTCCTTTCCTCAATAATTAAATACACCAAGACCTTTTAATGTTTCAATGCTTAACCTTTAGCTGGGAAGACTCTCAGTTAGCTACCCTAAATTAACCTGGATCACCTAATCCCAAACTGCCATGTGCCTGTGATTACCTTCCAGCATTCTCCAACACATCTATCTGCTTCCATGTCTCCTGGTGGAATGAGCTAATCCTCTGTGTAAAATGCAGGGTTCCTGTTCTAATCTCAGGAAGTCCCATCTTCCTGTACTCTTTCTTCTGCCCAGCTAATTGACTATCAGCGACTTTTATTAATCATTCAAAAGAATGCCTCAGAAGGGGCAGTAACAAGATCTCAACATTGAAATCAGCCTATCAGAAGCAATGTTATTAGACCTTCCCCAACAAGACACAGTTAAAAATGCTTCAGATTTCTTCCCATGTTACTGTTAAAATTCCAATAAGTTATTAGTCTGACTCTGATAAAACATTCCACTATATAAAAAGACTGTTCATGCTAATAACTCAAGACTGTTCTCAAGCCTCTATCATATCATAATTTATCCTTCTGAGATCCAGTCATAAAACCTAGATTCACCTGCCACAGATCAAGTAGGATTCCATATAAGTACAATTGCCTGTTCTTGAAAATAGGATGTTCCCCTTGGTCTTCAAATTCTTTATCTTCCCCCATTTCTAGAAATTTTTAACTTCTCTACCTAGTCTGTGTTTGTCCCAGCAGATTCTCATTTGGCTGACAGACTCTATCCAGGGATCACCTGTGGACTGCAAGCTACCGGGCCCTGGACTTTCTGAAAGCTAATGTAAACCAGTCCAGTCGATGTGATTGCTCCCTGCCTTTCAGCTAGATCAACTACTCAGATTGATCTCTGATTAATGCCCCATTGTCTTTGACTAGCATTCCAGCCTTCCTGGGCCCTGATAACAATGCCCTAATGTCAGCTGGAAGTAGTTACAGAAGAAAGTACGTCATCCATTGTGCTACTTAACAGACTGAAATGCTATGTGAAAAAGAATTCCCTTGCATAGGGTACAGATGGATATCTATTTCTATTATGCCAGCTGATATACTACTTGGGCCCTTGGTTCTATTTCTCCTGGTTGTGCTTTACGCCCCTTATATGATTAATGCTTATAGTCCTATGAACTTTTGTCAGGGATAGACCACTGACATGTTTAAAGACCCATGACTGGGTCTCTCTATGACATAGAGAAAGCAAGAAATATAGAGCCTAACTGACTCCATCTTTAAAAAAAAAAAAAAGATTCTATTTTGCATTAGGTTTGACTCAGAGCTGACCTCCGTTCCAGAAAAATAATACAATATACCTGACCTTGCATTCCAGGGGTGTTCTGTAGTCATATCTGGGCAGCTCACTCTGAGAAAGCACCCAAAAAATCTAAACAAACTTTCTGGTGGTCAAACTGACTTCACCTGGTTAGTTAGTAACAATGAGCCATTCAGAAATGGACATGACTAGTTACCCAAATGTCATCCAATCCTATGCTAAAAACCTGTTTCTTTGTCTAAGTTTCTATATAAACCCTGTGATTTCTGGGCTCAGGACTCTCAACTCGATCTGCTGCATTGGTGAGCCTTGATAATCCAATCTCTGAGCTTAAATAAATAATCGTCATGCATTTACATTGAAGTTGGCTCCTGGGTGGTCTTTGGGGTCTTGAAAACCAGGGAGAACACTAACAGGGAGTAAAGCCAGGTCAAGAGAGAGAAATGTTTTACAGTCAAAAAAAAAAAAAACTGAAAGGAATTGGAAATTTGACGAGTGCTTTGACATCAGATATGGAGATGCAGAGTTTGGAGTTTGACTTGGTGGTTTTTGGTCTTGTTTGGTCCCATATTTCCTCACTATGTTCCCTTTTGGAATGGTAATGTATATCCTGTTCCACTGTATGTTAGAAGCATGATATCTGCTTTTTCATTTTGATTTTACAAGGGATTACAGTTAAGAGATTGCATGGATCTCAGAACAGATTTTGAACTTTGGACTTTTAAGTAAATTGGAGACTCATAGATTACAGGGACTTTTGAAGTTGGGATGAATTTATTTCTGCATTATATTATGGCTACAGACCTATGGTTGCCAGGGAGTGGAATGTAGTGGTTTTCATAGGATTGGCCCCCATGGATTCATGTATTTAAATGCTTGGCCCATAGGGAGTGGCACTACTAGTAGGTGTGGCCTTATTGGAGTAGGTGTGACCTTGTTGGACGAAGTGTGTCACTGTGGGGATCAGCTTAGAATTCTCATATGCTCAAGGTAAACCTAGTGTGGCATTCATTTCTGCTGCCTGTGGATCAAAATGTATAACTTTTAGCTCCTTCTCTAGCACCATGTCTTCCTGTACTCTGTCATGCTTCTCACAATGGTGATAATAGACTAAACTTCTGAAACTGTAAGCTAGTCCTAAATAATTTTTTTCTTTTAAAAGAGTTACCATAGTCATGGTGCCTTTTCACAGCAATAGAAACCCTAAGATATAGGGTTTTTCCAATTATTTTTAAATTGTTTTGAAAGCAGCTTTATACAAGACTGTATTAACATAATTCCAACTGAATCCTCCAATTTCCCACCCACTCCCTCTGAAATTCAAGGATAGATAGATAGATAGATAGATAGATAGATAGATATAGGTATCCAACTAAAATAGGGTTTTTCCAATTGTTTTTAAATTGTTTTGAAAGTTTTATACGAGTACTGTATTAACATAATTCCAACTGAACCCTCCAATTTCCCACCCATTCCCTCTCAAATTCAAGGATAGATAGATAGATAGACAGACAGACAAATAGATAGATATAGGTATCCTACTGGATTTATTTAGTGTTCCTCACATCTATGTATGTTTAGGGCTGATGTGTTGGAATTGGATAATCTATCAGAAGGCTTTTCCCTGAAGTAAACTGATTTTCCCTCTTTTTTCCTCCCCAATTGATACATCTATAATACAACCTCTATACCTAAGCTTCACATTACAAAAAGGGGGGGGGGTAGAAAGATTGTAAGAGTCAGAGGATAGGGATGTCTGCTAGGAGATAGTGTCCTCAACATATGAGAGGAAGCATTACCCATGAAATCCTAATAATATGATCTTCTAAACAAAACTTCTACAATGACATGTCAGTTGCTACCCCAAAGTGGATGGGGGAAATTTCACAAGACCCCATTCCTAGATGAAGTGATACAGGCAATTAATGGCTACTAAGTAAGGACTTTTTTTTTTTTTTAAATGGAAATCATCTTCCCAGTGAGGGCAATTTCAAGACATTAATTAAAAACAAAACCACTAATGGTATGTGATGGTAAGAGACTGAAGTTGTCATTTTAATGAATTTATAAAAGCTTGACATGAACTAGAATGTGAATAAGATGCTCTTAACAGTCTTTGTCTTAGGGAGTCTAACAATTTAATAGAATGTGCCTCCTAGTGTCTTTTGTGATTGGAAAGACAAAAAAAAAAAAAAAAAAAAAAAAGATCCTCTACTGGCTCTGGAAGGAGTGGGGCCCAGTACTCCATATAAAATACCTGGACTAATTCCTATAGAGAAACTGATATCAGAAAATACTTCACTAGAGCTTCAACCAAGACTCCCATAGAATGAGTATCCTTATCATCCCAGCAACCTTAGCTTTCTTGTTTCACCTAATGGTGGAAGTCTTGTAAAAAGAAACCCTTCTGACAGTCATAGGCCATAGACATGGACCCATCAAACACCTGAGACCTAACCGAAGGATTATCTAATCTCCATTGCTCATACCATGCCAGCACAACTTTTAGATCATGAATGTTGTTTGTTAAAAGAGCTATAAAACATAAACCTTCTCTAAGCAGAAGATTGTAGAGAAAACCCAAGTCTACAGGACAGACAAGAATGAGGACATTGGAGGAATTTGAAGCCCTTGATGCCTTCAACTAAAGAAATGAGTTGTACAAAGTCCTACCTAGATTTACATAAACCCTCAACTTTCTTCCTGTTACTCATTTGTATGTATCATGTGCCCTCTTAGAATGAAGTCATGAAAAGGACATTTTTACATCTGCGATCTTCTCCCAAATTCATAATCCCAATGTAACCATAAAATGAAGAGCAGAGAAATCTTAGATGAAGAACATCAGCAGAACGCCTGGCTAACGTCTCAATGCTCACATCAGCTTGACAAGAAAAATATGAGAACTGTTAGCCAAAAGTAACAGAGGACATGATGAGATAAGTGCACATGAACCAGTGTCGTGGGCACTTGAACAGAAAAAGGACATGAATTGAAAACAGGGAATCTGAATAAAGTATTGACTTGTTGCTAATAATACATCAGTATTTTTTCATTAATTGTGCCAAATATAGCATCTAATGTGAGGAGTTAGCAACAAGGGAAACTGAATACAGAGTATATGAAATTCTTCACTCTACTTTCATAATTAATTCTATAAACTTTAAATTTTCATGAAATGGAATATTTATGTCATGAAGTTGAAGGAGGAAGAAACTATTTGGAGTGAGGCAAGGCATTCATGGAAGAAATATAGGAGGTGATTGGTGAAAAAACAGAGAGAATGGTGGCAGATCAGACTTTAGCACATAGACCCTAGAAGAACCCAGATTCCAACTCTGATTGGAATGAAAACCCATGAGAAGAATGACAAGTCTGAACATACCATTTTAATGAATCTCTTAAGCTGCCTTGATGAAAATAAACTGAAGACAGAGATTTACCATTAAACTATTTCAAGAATGTGAAAAGTTCATGGTGTCTCAAGCCTAGGTCGTATCAGCGGTAGTAGTGAGAAGGAGGGAGATTCCAAGTTAGCTGATTTCATTACCTAATCACTTAAAGGGACTCTCAGGAAGATAGAAAGTAAGGATGACTGTGGTAAGAATTTTGTTTATTAAAATAACCAATTATGAGAATGTTTGTGTTTAATCTTAGGTGCTTAAGGCTGCTTAAGACCACAGGTGTAAAGTATTAACTGCCTCATGAACTAGCATGGGTGTGGCTTAGCCAATTGCATCATGTAAACTTTGAGGACTTTGGAGAAAGGTATAAAAAAGCCAAGACCCCCAGGAGAAGGGGGGCTACAAAGAAGAAAATGGGGAACCACAACAAAGAGAGGGAGGGCTCTACAAAGAAGTAGGAGAAAAGGGACACTACAAAGAAGAAAGAGAGCTCTGAGGAGAGAGGGGACTACAAAGAAGAGAAAGGGCTACAATGAAGAAAGGGGTCGCTGTTCTCCCTGCTGCTGGTTCTTCTTGCTGCTGTTTCCTGGTTTGCTGGACTTCTAGACTCGTATTGCCCTCAAAAAATCAATGACCCTAATCAGCCAGAACCTCTTGGCCTTCATACATATCCCTTAGCAAGTGATGGAGGGGCAATGCCTGTCATGGACTACGGTGCCTGTTAGTGGAATACCTTATCTTAGCTGGGCTGCCATGTTGTACCCCGGTGCAAAAAGAATCTTTCATCCCTCATGTAACTGATGAACTGAGGAGTCTTGATATGTGTGGGGCTCCCCCTCACCCGAGGAAAAGGAGAGGAGGGAGAGGGAGAAGAAGATGGTAGGTGAGACAGGGAGGGGAGGAGGGAGGGGGCTGTGATTGAGATGTAGCTTGAATAAATAAATGAATGTTAAAAAAAAAGAATAAATAAAATATGACAGCCCAATATCTGTGGTATCTCTCATCAACATAGGAATGAAATGGTGAAACATTCTGCAAAGATGGACAAAGATGGACACTGAACACTGTGACAAGTCTAAAGAAGCCAGTAACAAGATGCCACACATTCCAACTGTCAGCTTATATGAAATATTTACAATAGGCAAATCTGGAAAAGGAAAGTAATTAAGTGGCTCCTTGGGTTCTGGTACGAAGTACTGTGAGAGCTGAGAAGAGGACATCCTTGAGCACCGGATTTGTTTGAAATGTATTGCATGGTGATTATACAACTTGGCATACACTGAAAATACTTAATGAACATTTTAAATGGGAAACTTACAGATCACATGAACTAGATATCAAAATAGTAATAAAAAAGAATACTTCAGTAAATTTAAATGAAAATTCTCCAAGACCCTTAATGTTAACAGGAAAAGTAGAACTGTAAAAACAAATATTGCACAAAGGGTCCTAATTCAGGAAATATTAAATTCTTGGATTAAAAAAAGATCATATATCTTAAAGGGCTCATGAGACAAAAATATGTAAAAGCATTTCTTAGGTGTGAAACAGATGTATAAAAACAATTACTATGAAAAACTTCAATATATTTTCTCGGCCTGTTGTGAAATAGTAAGTAGAAAAAAGATATAGAAAATACAGATGTAGTAATTTGGATAGCATGGTAAGATTAATAAAAAATACATATATAATTATATTAACATCTAACAGAAAAATGCATCTTTATAAGCATTCCTGTGATGTTTACAAAATGTAATTATATGGTAGAAATTATAGAGGCCATATTCTCTGGCAATATTGCATTAGAGTCAGAAATTAATCACAAAATGTAATCAAAACAAAGTAAGGAAACCACTTGAAAATTAAACAACATTCTATTACACAAAGGTTAGTTCAGAGAAGAGATAAAAAATTTAATTATATGCTTTTTAGAAAATGGCAAAAATAAGGAAAATATTTATCAAAACCAATGAGAAAAGCTTTACCCTTTACCTAAAGTCACATCAAAGCTTTCATTATTAAATTGAAAAGAGTAATTACAGTAACTAAGCATTTAATTTTCAAAAAAAAAAACTCACCAAAATAACACCAAGATTAACATCAAGAAAGGAAGAAGTGAGGATGTTAAGAGGAGATAAATGTGAATTGCAAGTAAGTAAAATAGAATTTTTAATTAAACTCTGAAAGTGATCTTCAGACTTCCAATACTGTGATGAGAAAAATTAGACATGCAGAAAGAAGCTCTGGGAACAACACATAAAGTAATAGGACTTGAGTGTTTAAATGCAGATGCAGCCATCTATGAAGCTGTACCAGTTAGAGAAAAGTAAATGCAGAAAGCAAGTGAGCCTTGATGGGGTGGTTTTAAGCATTCTAAATGTTGATTGGTCCTACTTTCTATCTGTTACTTACTTTCACTTTGATTGGTTAAATAAATGTTGAGGCCTGGAGACTAAGCAAAGACAGAGGTAGGCAGGACTAAGGTGCCTGGGCTTTTTGAGCTACAGAGAGCATCTTGAAAGAAGTTTGCGGGGGAGAATCCAGGAGCAAACAAGGAGGACACGTCATGGGGTAGATTAAAGAAGATCCTTCCACATTGCCTGGAATATCAGCATTGTGTGGAGAATAATAGTCCAAAGGGATGCACATATATATATATATATGTGGGGTTATATTTGGGTAATTGAATTATGAGCTAGCTTAGATCAGCTAGGATTGCACAGTACAGGCCTAGGCTTGTTAAAAGCCACGTGGTGTCTGTGTGTATTCATTTATAATGACCGGTTAAGGATTAACACTGCCAACCAATTAAAGATAATATAAATGCTGGTTCAATCATTTAATTAGCTATTTTTTCTACATATAGCACCCAGTGTATGGCAATTAGAATCCATGCTTACAGCCTGAGAAAAGCCAGATAACAAGTAATTTCCTAGCCAAAGAGCAGGGAGCCAAACCCAAATACATTTCAAAGAAGTGGCTCCCTTAACAAAAGCTACTGCCTTACAGCAAAGGTGGAAAGCTTAGCTCTATTTATATGCTAAATAATCTGCAGCCTTCTAAACAGAGTTTGAGAACAGAATTAACTGCCTAGAATAAAAATGGAGAAATTAATAATGTCTCAATATGTTTGGATTCCAATTGAGTTTGTTCCTTTTAACATACACATGATTTTTACACTGACAATTGTGGTTCTATGTATACTTTTTGAGAAATGCTGAGGCCTGGAGATTGGGCAAAAGCAGAGGTAGGTAGGACTAAGGTGCTAGGGATTTTTGAGAGACAGAGAACATCTTGAAAGAAGTTTGTGGGAGAGAAACCAGGAGCAAACAAGGAGGACATGCCATGGGGTAGATTAAAGAAGATCCTTCCACGTGGCCTGGAATATCGGCATAGCGTGGAGAATAATAGTCCAAAGGGACGTATGTATATGTGGGGTTATATTTGTGTAATAGAATCATGAGCTAG
>CAJQZJ010033935.1:1560416-1584049 GCA_907164525.1 Lophiomys imhausi
ACACACACACACACACACACACACACACACACACACACACACACACACACAAATAAATATTCATTTAAAAAAAGGATGTTATTCATATCACTTTTAGTTTGCCCATAATAATTGAAACCATTTCTGGTGTACAGTGTGATATTGTAATACATGTTTACAGCTTGTAATGATGAAGGTAATTAGCATATCCATCACCTCAGATACAGTAATGCTAAGCTCTTGGCTAGTGATCAGATGAATAATGGGAGGAAAGTATCATCTTCATCTGCCAGCTTACAAAGAGAATAGTGATGATTAATTCTTGGCTTTGCTGTAAAGAAACATATTAAAACTTCCAGGGCAACTACTGAAGGAATAGAAAGCACAGAATTCACAAATTAAAAGGGAAAACCTGAGTGGAGGTGTAAACAAAACCTACAAGGTGGCAACAAAGGCTAAAGAAAGATGCACTTAAAGTTATGATAAAAATGAATCATGATAATAGTGCAATAATAAATAATGATTGAGAATATCAACTAAATCTTCAGAGTAAAACACACAAAAAATGTTAAAGAGATGTGTTCTCCTGACCCTAGTACATTTCTCTATCCACATGTGTTCTTTTACCTTCCCCATTCTCCTCTCCGAAAGCCCCTTCTCATCTCATGAGCCCATTTCTGTTTCCTGGACACTTACTCCCTCACAAATATACATACATAGCAATTAGAAGATGCACATATGAGAGAGAACATGTATTCATCCTTATCAGTCTAGGTTACCTCTTTTCATATAATAGACATTTTATATCTTAATATATATTTAATTTAATTATGTAATCTATTTTAATAGAAGTATAAAGGTGTTTGTTAGTTCTATCCATTTTTATACAGATTTTACAAATTTTGTTTGTAGTTGAATGAAATTCTACAGTGTGTGTTTATCACATTTTATTAGTCATTCATCTGTTGATGGATGTTTAGGTTGGTTCCTTTTACTTGCTACTGTGAAAACTGCCGCAATAAACTTGGCTATGCAATTATCTCTGAGATGGAATGTAGAATCCCTTTGGCACATTCCAGAAATGGTACAGTTGGGTCATATGGAATTATAGAAGAGCCAGAGTCTGGGGTGATGGGGAAGAAGAGTAGAGCACGGGATCAACCAGAATTTAGTGTGTATGAAAATGCCAGGAGGAAGTCTGTTACTTTCTATGCTAATTAAAATTTTAAAAAGAGAAGGGTTCTAGCCAAAGGCTTTTATAGTCATCAGATCATGTAACATTAGGCACTGAAGTTTCTCTGTGTGTAGATCATTTGACTTTGCATTTTATAGAGACTTGGGAATGAGTAAGTTTCCTAACTTTATGCAAGGTTTATATCTTTCAGATCTGAAGCACATGGTGCTCCACCTTTCTGGTGAGCTCAGCACACAGCAACCTCAGCATAGACACATGGATGCAATACTTATGTTACACCATATGTAAAAGTGAAGAAGTGACACACAAGCTCCACAAAGGACTAAGAGGCAATGACTCCAGCAAACTGACAAGTTCAGGTAATGGTTTCATGTTCTCAGCACATGCTGAGGTCTAGAGTGTAATGGGTCTGAACATGCAGTCCCAGCTTATGATGCCAACAGCTTTAGAGATATAAACCTGGAAACCTGTTAGAGATATAAACTCTTGGTTATCACCTTGATTCACTAAATCTGAATCTCTGGGAGCAGGGCTAACAATCTTTACTTAACAAGCCCTTCAGGGGATTCCTTTGAAGCACCATAAAGCTTTAAAAACTGAAAGCTTTGAGGAAGCAAATATGAAGAGCATGACTCCAGGGCCTTCATAAGGTGGGCAGCTACCACTGATTTCCACACAGGTTTGCCTAAGCAATCGGAGCTATTGCAAGCAGCCCATGATAGAAAGAATAGCATTTTGTCTGTGTGCCTCTGGGTTTAGCTAAGTTTTTAGTTTTAAGTAATTGGTATCAACTCTCCATTTTCTTTCCTTCTAGCACCTGCCAATCACTCATCTTCTCATCTTCTCTCTGACGTATGAATTGGATTATTTTAGAAACTTGATATTATGTGGAATCATTCATTATTTGTCCTTTTGTGACTGGCTTAATATGTTATTAATATAATATGATTAAGATAAGCCTTCTAAAGTCATCCTTCTTCCATACTGAAGAACTCTCTCTCTCTCTCTCTCTCTCTCTCTCTCTCTCTCTCTCCTCTATTACTGTGTAGGACCACAGGTCTGTATGCTGGATTGTTTTTTCTTCTCAACAATGGTAAAGCTTCAGTTAAGCCAAATGAGTGAGCTCTAGACATCTTCAATACTTACAATTAGCAGTATTAAATTGTTCCCTTTAAAATTCTATAACATACAGAGAACTTCTGTGAAAGTGTCTTCTGGATATGACAGAGCCATTGCATTCTTGACATCACAGAAACTGTATTTGCCTGCACTAGACCTGTAAAAGATCAAACCAGACAATTTTCTAGAATCAAAGACAGGGGCTTCTTTGATGAACATCTTTGGCTTCAGGGCTCCTCAATGGTTTTGTCTCCAGGACTACCCTGAAGGGCAAGATGCTTCCAACTGGCCTTTCTTGCCCATGGTCATAAATGCATCTCTCTGATCTCCTTGACCCCCTCTTAATTTTCTTACTAGGATTGTCATGAACAACTTCCCTTTGGGTCTAACTCTTATGCTAATATATAATTCTTAGAGGACCTTAGCAAACATACTTATTAGATAGTTAATATGTCTGTCAAATAGCATACAGTAGATTGTTTGTGTGTTTTAATATAAGTTATTAAGAGAATGCTCCATTAGCAATCACAGTATGGGGGCTGGAGAGATAGTATATTCCACAGCTGTAGAAAATCTGAGTTTAGTTCCCAGTACTCATAATAAATCAGGCAGCTCACAACTGCCTGTAATTCCAGCTCCAGAAGACCTGAGTCTTTCTTCTGTCTCCATAATCACCTAAACACATGTATATGTGCTCACATGAAGGTGTACTTTATAACTATTTATTGAAAACTCTTAACAATTTGCAACCCACCCACCCAAGGTACAGAAAAAAAGTATACCACTATTTGCAGAAGATGAAGATATCCTCAGGCACAGGTCCTTGGGGCAACTAGTCAGCAGTCCAGCCAAACTGCATACACAGGAACAGGTACGAGTGGAAACATAAACCAACAGCATTTCCAGGGAGATTTAGAAGGGACACCAGCAGCAGCAGTGGTTCTGGTATTGGCAGCAGTGGTGACAACAGTTGCCGTGCCTCTGTTTGGGGTTGAGCTCTCTTCAGCCCAACCTTGGCCATGATCTTCAGCAGTAAGGCAGCAGCAATTCTCTGAAGAAGCAAGTCTTAAAGTGCTATATGGAATCTTTCAAAGTGAAGCAGAAATAAGCAGCAATGACCCAGGATGAGAAGCAATGCCAAGCAAAAAGCCCCTATGTGGTGTTGGGCCCTTCGTTTATACCTTCTCAAAATATGCACCAAGATGCTTTCTAATTGGTCAACATTACCGTCCTCATGAGGTACTTCCTGTTGACCAAGATCACGTGCTCTCCAAGGAGTCTGTCCATCAAATGATATAGATATATTCCCCACCTGTGACAGTTTTCTGGCTGGAAAAACATCACACACTCTTCTATCAGGATGTTTTCCATGCCCTTTTCATGAGACTGTTTTTCAATGATAGACAAAGTAGCCCCACATCCCATATTTGAGACCAAAACAAAAAACATATTTATTCAACAAATGTGTTTCCGAAAAAATCTGAACTTCCACCACATTCACAGATAGACAAACAAGTATACACATGAAAAAATAAATCTTTTAAAAATCACAATAAAATAATTACATAATTAGAAAATAGAGTAATAAGATTCTCAAATATATACTAAGAAAGACGTGTAGAAATACAAAAGCTTATCATAATTTTATATATAATAAATATTTCAAATCTTCTTATATCTATTTTGGACTTTAACATAATCCTAATAAGGATAATCAGCAATTTTTTTTGAAGCTAGACTGGTTAGTTTGGAATTTATATGCAAGTATTTTAAATGCCTAGATCATTTGACACAGGCTCTACATAAAGTAAGTTACTGTAGCTCTGTCTGTACAGCTAAAGACTGAAAACAATCAATAACGGCAGGCTAGGTAGACTATGATGAGTCCATACAGTGAAAAATGCATAATATAGTAAGTGATATACTGTGTTAAATATAATTGTATATCTTTTGTATTCTATGTTCAATATTATACAGGTTATAATTATATTGTTGTGTTATCTATTATATATAATGTATTATATAAACAAGTTTATTGTGCTGGTTTACAGAAGCCCATTTTGTGAAAATCTACAAGATGCTTTGCATTCCTCATTGTGGTCTGCTATTCTTCCCTTTCTCCCCCTTCTTTCCAGTAATCCCATTTGTTCCCCTAGACAGTTTCAATTCTACTTTCCAATCATCTATACAAACATAAGTTCATGTGTCCATCCAATATCTAGGACTCACAATTGTATTTGTGAAACTGACTTAATTCATTCAAAATACTTATCTCAAGTTTCAAGAATTTTCTTGCAAATAACATAACTTCCTTCTGTATGGCTGAAAAAATTACAACAGGCTATTTTAAGCTAATTTAAAATATCAAAAATTTTATCTAGTTATCTACATATTAACTAGCCAATATCTCTCTTACTATGACATGACAAAAAATGGAGACTGGTACATCTAATATTGCATTATTTTTATATAAAAAGGAGATAGTAAAATACATAAACATACTTGTCTGTAATGCATATAATGTTACAGTTCTGGAAAATGTACTCATATTGTTAACTTAGGCAAGGATATTTAGAAACAGATATATTGAGAGGCAAGACTTTGATCTTGAACCACATGCATGAAAAGTCTAGTTAAATAAACATATTGTTAAAATACCAAGGATATTTAATGCTCATTAGAATACCACTTTTCACTCACTAATCAGGCAAAAGCTTAAAAATCTGGTAAAGCAAGGCATGAAGCATTGGGCATTCACATACATTTCTTAGGATCTGATTTTATTCTTTCATTTGTTCAAGAAATCAAAAGTCAACAAGTCTTCTCCTTTAACAAATTATGTTAATGTTTCTATTACATAATTAAATTATGTTAAAGCTATAAATGTAAAGTCTTGCCCATGAGTAATTAAAAACATACAAATTGACATTCACAGAAGCATCATTTGTAACAGAACTTGTAATGTAAGAAAACTTTGAATTAATCTAAACAACTAGGCAGAGCAGAATGGCTCAACTGTATGGTACCTATGCAGGGAGATATTCTACTACTATAAAAGAATAAACCCCACTATTGAATAGTCCACAATGAACCTCAAAATTTGATGCTGAACTGCTGAACAGAAAAATCATTACACATGAATCAACTTACTAAAAGTTGAAAAAGCAGCAAAACTAGATATTAATAATATTTTGTTTAGGGAAAAGGGATTGTGTCATAAGTACACCTATATGCTACTCAAGGCTGTTTCTGTGCAAAGGAGGGAGGGCTGTTTGTATAAGGAATATTTAGGTTGTTGATAGGATTCAATTTACCTATGTATTGTAACCGAGTGTTTATTTTACTTTTAAAAATAATTTACTTTTATCTAATTATGTACATTGGTGTTTGGCCACATGTATGGCTGTGTGAGAGTGTCAGATCCCTTAGAACAGGAATTACAGATAGCTGTGAGCTGCCATGTGGGTGCTGGAAATTGAACCCAGGTTGTCTGGAAGAAGAGCCAGTGTTCTTAACTCCTGAGCTATCTCTCCAGCCCCTATTTTATTTGTAATAGTTAAAAATATCTATATATTCAGTCATTTATATTTAAGTAGTACTTCTTAATCTCTTAATGCTTCCTCAAAAATATGAATAAAATGGACATATTTGACATGAAATAAAAGCCATTACCTAAAAAAAGTGTTTTTTAACTGGCAAGGAATATAAAATACTAAAGACTCTACACAGCTATATGCAGTTCAGAAACTCAAGGAAATGGAAAACTTATGGGGAAATAGATACTTTAAAAGTTCACTAAAGCAAAGATAGAAACCTTCAATAGATAAGTTACTATGAAAGACTGATAATTTTATCAAAGAATTACTTTTCAAAAACTCCTTTCACCTCACATATGATGGTGAAACTTATTCTTTATTATATTTATTTCAAAACTTAAAGGGGAGAATAAGTCTGCAGCAAAATTGAGAAGATATGCTAAAATCCTGAATATTGTCAGGCCAAATCACACACAAAACTAAAAGCAATATCCACCATTACCAAGTAATGTTTATCAATAAGATGCAAAAGTCACATGTTATAATGTGATTTTTGATGCAGCATTTCATATGAATATATTTGAGAAGAAATGAAAAAGCATTAACCAGTAGAAATTTGAGGGGAGTGGAAAATACAAAGAATTAATAATTTTCCACCATGTAATATTTATGTCTTAAGCCACCTACCAACATTGTTAACAGTAAAGGACTAAAAATAATTTTTAAATTAAATTCAGAGGCAACAGCAAGCAAATAAAATCCTTTTGTCACCATAATTTAGTGTAGTTCTAAGTGAGTGCAATTAGAGCAAACATGAAGAAACCTCATTAATGTAAAGGTGAATGATGGTAGTGCTGTACAACAGTGCAGTTGTATTCCTATAGAACTCCAGAGAATCTTTTATTCTATTATATTTATTCATTTATTCAAGTTACTTCTCAGTAAAAGCCCCCTCCCTCCTCTTCACCTGGTTCCACCCTCTTCCCCCTCTCCCTTTTCTCCTTCTCCTCCCCCACATATCAACCCCCTCAATTCATCAGTTACATGAAGACTAAGAGCTTCCTCTTGCCCTATGCCCCAACGTGGCAGTCCAGCTACAGTAAGGTGTTCCACTAATAGGCAACAGAGTCCATGTCAGAGACAGTCCCCCACCCCCCAATCTACTTACTAAGGGATCTGTATGGAGACCAAGTTGCCTGTCATCTATATATGTGTCTAGGTCCAGTCTATATATGTTTTTGTTGTTGTTGTTGTTATTGTTGGTTTGGATTTTTTGGTTAGTGTTTCAGTCTCTGTAGGGTTCTAGGTGCCTAGGTTGCTTGATACTGTTGATCTTTACGTGCAGTTCTTGTCCCCTCTAGATCTCTCTGTTCCTTCCCCCTCTCATAGACATGACTCCCATAGCTTCACCTAATGTTTGACTGTCTGTCTCAGATCTGTTTTGATCCACAGCTGGGTGGAGTTTCTCCTAGAATAGTTAAGCAAGGTTCCTGACTCTAGTTCTGTGGGTCTTAGAATGGTTATCCTGTACCATATGGCTAATATCCAGTTTTAAGTGAGTACATGCCATGTGTATCTTTCTGGGCCTGGGTTAGCTCACTCAGAATGAACTTTTCTCATTCCATCCATTTGGTTGCAAATTGCATGGTTTCCTTGTTTCTGGTAGCTGAGTAGTATTCCATGGTATAAGTGTACCCCAATTTTTTGTAGCCATTCTTTAGTTGAAGAACTTCTGGGTTGTTTCCAGTTTCTGGCTATTGTGAATAAAGCTGCTATGAACATAATTGAGCCAATGCCTTGTGGTTTGGTGGAGAATGTTGTGGATATATGAGTGGAATGACTGGGTCTTGAGGTAGAACTTTTCCCAATTTTCAGAAATATGGCCATATTGATTGCCGCAGTGGTTGTACCAGCTTGCACTCCCACCAGCAATGGAGGAGAGTTCCCCTTTCTCCACATCCTTGCCAGCATGTGCTGTCATTTGCGTTTTTGATCTTAGCCATTCTGGCAGATGTGAAATGGAGTCTCAGAGTAATCTTGAGTTACATTTCCCTGATGACCAATGATGCTGAACATTTCTTCAAGTGTCTCTCAGCCATTAGAGATTCCTCCTTTGTGAATTCTCAGTTTAGCTCTGTACACCATTTTTGACTGGATTATTTGGTTTGTTGGTATTTAATTTCTTGAGTTCTTTATATATTTTGGACATTAGCCTTCTGTTGGATGTGGGGCTGGTGAAGATCTTTTCCTAATCTGTAGCCTGCTGTTCTGTTCAAATGACAGTGTCCTTTGCCTTACAGAAGCTTTTCAGTTTCATAAGGCCTCATTTATTGATTGTTGGTCTTAGAGCCTGAGCTATTGGTGTCCTATTCAGGAAGTTATCTCCTGTGCCAGTGAGTTAGAGGCTTTTCCCCACTTTCTCTTCCATTAGATTTAGTGTGTAAGTTTTATGTTTAGGTCTTTTATCCTAAAAACTTACTTGGACTTGAGCTTTATTCGGGGTGATAAATATGGGTCTATTTTCATTCTTCTACATGTTCACATGCAGTTAGAACAGCACAATTTGTTGAAGATTCTTTCCTTTTTCTAGTGCCTTTTTAGGTATGATGGTTTATTTTGGTTCATCGATTTGATTCCATTGTTCAGCTGGTCTGTTTCTATGCCAGTGCCATGCTTTTTGAAATATTATTTCTCTGTAGTACAGCTTGGAATAAGGGATGGTGATACTTCCATTATTCTTTTGTTGTACAGGATTGTTTTTAGTTATTTTGGTTTTTTTTTCTCATATAAAGTTGAGAATTGTTCTTTCAAGGTTTGTAAATAATTGTGTTGGTATTTTGATAGGAATTGCATTGGATCTGTATATTGCTTTTGATAGGATGGCCATTTTCATTATGTTGATCCTACCTATCCATGAGCATGGGAGATCTTTCCATCATCTGATATTTCTTTAATTTCTTCTTTGGAGACTTGAAGTTCTTGTTGTAGAAGTCTTTAACTTGCTTAGTTAGAGTTACCCCCAAGTATTTTATAATATTTGTGGCTACAGTGAAGAGTGTTGTTTCCCTAATTTCCTTCTCAGCCCATTTCTCTTTTGTGTGAAGAATGCTTACTGATTTTTTAGAATTAATTTTGTATCTAGCCACATTGCTGAAGGTGCTTATCAGCTTTATGTGTTCTCTGGTAGAATTTTGGGGGGTAACATCATCTGTGAATAGGGATATTTTGACTTCTTCCTTTATTCTTTGATCTCCTTTAGTTGTCTTATTTCTCTGGCTAGAACTTCAAGTACTATGTTGAAGAGATATGGTGAAAATGGGCAGCCTTGCCTTGTCCCTGATTTTAGTGGAAATACTTTAACTTTTGCTCCATTTAATTTGATGTTGGCTTTGGCTTGCTGTATATTACCATTTTTATGTTTACATATAGTCCTTGTATGCCCGATCTCTACAACACTTTTAACATGAAGGGGTATTAGATTTTGTTGAAAGCTTTTCCAGCATTTAAGGAGATTATCACGTGTTTTTTTTTCCTTTCAGCTTGTTAATATGATGGATTATGTTGATATATTTTCATATGTTGAACCACCTCTGTATCCCTGGAATGAAGCCTCCTTTATCATGGTGTATGATTATTTTGCTGTGTTCTTGGTTTCAGTTTACAAGTATTTTATTGAGTATTTTTGCACTGATGTTCATAAGGAAATTGGTCTGAAATTCTCCTTTCTTGTTGGGTCTTTTTGTGGTTTAAATGCAATTATATTCCTATAAAACTACAGAAAATCTTTTAAATAGCAGAATAATGGAACAAAAAGGGTTAAAATGGCAGAAAGGCTAAATGAAGACAGAGGAGAAAGTATGAAGATGTATAATTAACACTAAAAGTCTTTTGAAATTATATGGAAACTTGCTACTGTAGAAGCTTTCTAAGATATATGCATTCACAAGTATATAAAGATTTAAAACAGAACAACAAGCCTTATTAGGCACCATAAGCTAGCTAATAAAAAGCTCCAGGCCAAGAATGTGTTACATTTTTTTGAAGCTGTTAGTCAGTGATTATCCTCCAGTTCTTGATGGTAAGAACCTTTTCTGCAGTCCCCATGAACTTTAGTTGTAGAACAAGATGAACTCAAACTGGTACTGACCTGGGAGCTTCATTCCTACTGGCTAGCTATCATAGTGGTGGAAGATGCTATGGAGGGTACAGAAGGAGAAAAGTAATCATGAATCCTACTCATCTATGAACCTACAAACTACAAGAACAATCAACCTGAGAAGACATACCAGCTGGTTCAATAGTGGCATAAATGTCATGGGAATAGCCAAGAAATATATGAGTAACCAAGAGATATATGAATACTTGTCTATCAGAGAGTAATATAAAGACACTTTACAATGAGAGCTATAATACTGCTTCCTAGAGGAAAGAAATTTAAGAATAAGGAGAATCTAGGCTGATGGGATGGCTTGGCTGATAAGGGTATTTTCAGGGAAAACTTGATGACCTAAGTTTAATCTTTAGAATCTATGCAAAAGTGAAAGGAGAGAATGAACGCCACAAAATGTCTTATATATAGTAGTTTTTTCTGAATTTAATTCGTGGGTTTAGTGAAATCCCAATTAAATTTATTTGGAACTTAACTATTGGATTCTCAACTTTACCTGAGGGAAAAAAGCAACTGCAATATAATCAAACAGGAGAAGGAGAGAAAGAGAGGATGAGAGAGCAAGACTAAGTGAGTAAGCAAGAGAGAGAGCTGTGAAGTTTTAAAAGCATGATTAGTAGAGAATTTCCCTACAAATAAACAAATGAACCAAAACATGCAGCTATCAGAATTTTAGAATAAAAACAAACAAAATGAGACCATTATGAGAACAAAGCTTCAAAATAAAGCTGCTTTGTAATCAGCAACCAGGAAACCTCACAAGACAATGAAGGAATGATTGCTTATCCAGTGTAGAAATTCACTATTCAGCAAGGGGAATAAAAATCACAGTTTCAGCTAGACCATCCAAAATAAGTTTGGAACTGATGAACAGTTAAATAAATAAAATCAAAACCAAAAGTATGCCAAGCCCAGAATTCTGTGGCAAGAGTGTGGATGCATGGATGACTATCTTACTATAGCAGTAGGGAGCTTTCCATTAAGTCCTGCCTCCCCCATTTCAACTCACCATCCTGTTCCAGGGAACCTACATGATGTTAAGGCATGGCACTTAGGTTTCTTCCATCTCCCTTGCTTGGTACCCCCTTGCCATCGCAAGCTACTCTCTCCTGGACCAATGTTGAAATCTCCTTGGAATTTCTGCTTTTGCTATTCACCAATCTCTATCCAGCATCCTAAATGACTTTCCTTATACTCATCCCTGCAATATTCATTGATACTTTCCTTCCCAACTGACTCTTGCACTCAGGATAAATTCCCAAATCCAAACCCTTGTGATATGATTCCTTGATGTCTGAGTGTGGGTGTCTCCTTTCATCTCCACACAGTTGTTCCTGGTACACTTTCTTTTTATAAAGTCACCCTACACAAGGAACTTGGGAAGAAACAGAAGCAGACATGAAAGGCATGATAAGAGAGAAAGGTACAGGTTATTGATTATGTAATTGTAACCATCTCTACACAAAAATTATCATTGAAAAAAATCTCTAAGTAAGACAAGAAAAAATAATGAACAAGGGAAAATTGATTTACAATAAAACTTTAGAAAAAACTTCACATAATTTCTCTAACAAAGCTCTTTTTTCTCAAAGATTACTGAGAAAGAAAAGAGATTCTGATTGAAGTTGAGGGTGGAATATGCAGGCAGCTTGCCAAACAAGTCATGATTTAAACATTTTCTTTGTTATTTATAAATTGAAAAAAAGTATGTGATATGCAACAATTTCAATATGTATATATGTGTATATAAAATATATATATGTATATAAATGATATGTATTATATATAAACACAAATATTTTTCAGCCTTACAAAGATTTTGTTATCTAAAATGTTTTTACTTAATTATAACTTACACTATGGCTTTTATTTGCACAGCACCTCTAAGTGCCCCCCATATTTATTCTTTGTTAGTTCCTCCTTTGCTGTGGGGCCCTTATAGGGTGATCACCACATAAGGGGTACCAGGGAAAAGGTGAGTGTGCTGCCCACCCAACTCTCCAGCCTTCATTCCGAAGACCAACAGACATGACAGGGGTAATGTCTAAGCATTATCCATTTTTAATATTTCGTCCTCTAGCTTATATAAAGTACCAAATGGGTGTTTCCACATGAGGCTACCTGGGCCAATCACATTAAAGGTCATCCCATCACATCACATAGCACAAGCCTGGTAACATGGTGATCATGCACTGATCATGAGAACGGAAGTCTTGCTCACCCAATCAGCTATACCCACGATAGGGCTTCAACTCCACCCTGGCATCTTCTGGCCACACCATCTTAGATATCTGCCACAAGTTACTTTCACTTTCCCAGCCATGAGACATATCTCATAAGCCTCCATTTCCCGGGTCCCCACACTCCTTGTGAGATTAACCTTTATTTTTATTTCCATCCACAGATTAGCTAAACATGATCTAAACCTCCACAAGCACAGGATATTACCTTTTGCTACTTGTCTTTCATTTGCTTACCAAAATATCAAGTGCTAGCTAATGTCAGTGGCTAACAATGATGATTCTGTTTTCTTGTTCTATGTGCCATGCACAAATAACTCTTCTATGAATGCTCCTATATTTGCTTTTTGGGTACATATGTGTTCATTCCTCTGAGACAGAAACCATGGATGAATTTCCTGGGTCATGGATTGGGCATATGTTCAGCTATACGATAGTGCCAAATGGTTGTCCATAGTTGCTAAAGCAAAGTTTGGGTATAAGCCTTTCAAGTACAGCTGGTGCTCTTCTTAAACACAGAAAATGAGATAAAACACTTCTTTCCTCCCTCCCATCCTTTCCACTCTCTTATCCCTTTTCTTTATGTCCCTTAATCCCCCCACACACATATGTTTTCCCTTCCCCATCTCATTCTGTCCTCTCTCTCACACTGCTAAAACCTTATATAGCTGGAAGAAGTTTCTGGGCCGAGCCAACTGGCCATCAATTAAATTACGAACTCTTTAAATCAGCAACCACTTAAGTGGAAGTACAATTAGTGGTCCAAGTGAAATTTTCATCAGCCTAATATGTCTCATGGAACTTCACTTCTGCCCATAATTACTTCCAGCTTCCAGGTAACAGAAGGGCAAGAACATCTATAACAAAAGTAATGAGGAAATCTTTGCCAAGATTGTTTGGTTGTGAAACATAATAAAGGGAGCCAGAACCTATGCTCATTAGATGACTATCCTTGACTTACCTACTGTATGAAAGCAGAAAGAGAGGGTGTGGTCCCTCACTTCTCCCTCTCTGGTCATAGGAAATGATTTGATTTCCTTTCTGGACCCCCAACTAAGTCTCTTACCCAGTATGAATTATTTCATTAGGAGCACCAGAAAAAATAAAGACAGCATGGATTGTAGAGTCTTAAATACAGGAACACTGAAGCATGTTGACAAATTCGTGGGTTTCCAGTAATTGAAGAAAAACACATGTATGTCCAGATAATCTCTCTTCTGAGTAGAGAGGAGATTCATGTCTTTCCTTATAATAACATCACTCTCATTTGAACTTAATTATTCTGGTACTAAACTTACTCTTCAGCAATGGGGATTCAGAGGGTGAAAAATGAAAGTGACCCCTGTGGTTCCATTCTACATCTAGTGGAATATTAATCAAATAATTCCTCAGCTATTTGTTAGCACTTGTTTCATGTTTGGGTAGAGCAGAAATGTAAGAAAGGAAAGTGAAAGGAGTGTGAGTTAATGAAAGAATGAGACTACCGCAGCCATGCTGACGGTAAAGACTAAACTTTTATTTGAGACAGGAACTGACAAGCTGTCTCTAAGGGATGGGAGAGCTGACCTGCCAAAAAAGAAGTTTGAGGCTTCATGGGTAGCTTTAGTTGGGTGAGAAAGTGGGGAGAGCATAAATCCCCAGCCTCTTGTTGATTGTAGGGGTATCAGTGGTCTTCTCCAGCTTCTTTCTGCTGGATCAAGGTGAAAAGTCAGGGCCAGAAAGTCTTAGTTGAGTTACAGAATGGTCTCTGCTTCAGGAAATTTTATGGGTTGATATGGTGAGGAACACAGACAAGTCATGAAGAGTAGGTTATCTTCCTGGAAGTGTCATGCCTAGTTTTGAGTGCATTAGAGGAAGCAGGTAGCCAGGAAGAGGATTATCCCAGTTAAGGGTCCCAGAAGAGGCTGGAGCCATGGCCAGATGTTTCTGAAGACATTCCATGGTCAGGAAGGCCATAAGCCTCCACTGATAGAACGGTAGAATGTCTGCTATGACTAGGAGTCTATTTTTCTGTTTTTGCTTTTTACATCTACTTGACATGTGTAGTCGGTGTAATAACAGCATTCTTCACTGAGGAAGAAGCAGGTTTCTACTTTTTCTTCTGCCAGACAGTCCAGGGATCATCTGTTTTGAAGGGTAATTGAGACCAGATAAGAGAACTATCCCTATAGCATTTGGAGACCCCAAGACTCTTGGTTGTTATTGCTAGTTCTGCTGAGGGCTATCTGGAGGAAGTAGTGTATGACCCAATCCCTCTGCTGCCATCCCTATAGCTTCCACAGCGGAAGCCAGGATGACCCTGACCATCATTGGGAGGTGAACAGCTCTCTTTGAGTGTGTTGGAGAATATGAGAACAGGAAGGAGAATTCTCCCTCCATGCAATAAGTTAGTCTGGAGATGAAGATCACCAGGAGGCATGGACCTTGTTGCATGGACACAGGAGAATAGACTGGACCCACATGAGAAGAAGATACCTCTGGGAGGGAATGGTTGTTAGAGAAAGTATAGCTTTTAGAGGAATGGGGCCAATATTTATTAATGTTGTGGTGCAAACAGTCCATTTGCCCTGCAGGAGAGACTAGGAACCAAGTGACGTGAGGGCTGGGAGTGGGGAGATGGAAGAGTTCGTGGAGCAAGAGGATATATTTTTATATGAAACATTATATAGCGATATTGCTGTCATTGGGGGATTTGGGAGAGAGATTCAGAGGAACCAGGTTGCATTATTAGAGGTGGGGTTAAGTGATTTGTGAAGTCTGCCCCAGGGTGGAGTTACCTAAGTCACTAAGAAATTGGTTGTGGGAACCAGCTTGTTCAGAAAAATGGAAACAAAACGTTCTGCACTTCTCAGAAGTCATATGATTCTTATCTCAGCAGAGCAGCCTGACCTGAGTACCCATCATAAAGAACTTTTGCTTATAGCATTTCCTTTTCCCTTTGTGCTACTCTCTCGCCCAACTAAAACCACCTGTAAAGCCCAAAGAGACAGCCTGGTATTTCTGCCTCAAAGCTTTGCACTTTGGTCTCAGTATGGCTCTGGTGGTTTGTTCTATCATTAAGTCTCACAAAGGGTATATTATGACTAATTAAGTAATCTTGGAGGAGGCTATTTCAGAATGGTGAGAAAGGACATAATTATACTAAGCTACCATAGGCCACTGATTTCTACTATCTCTCATTAGAACATGAAGACTTTCACTGGTTTTGTTTGTTGAGGCAAAAACAAGATAAATGGTGTCTAGTAAGCAGCAGGTTTTGAGCATTGGTCCTGTGCCAGGCATAGTTCCCCTTGAAACCACACCCTCATTAAAGCTCATTGTGTGCGACTGGAAGGCCACCTACTAGACAGTGTGGAGTCTAGTATTTCAAAGATGCCTGTAGTTTGCAGAAGTGGTAACAAGAGCCATTATGCTTTAGACTTGCCCAGTGAGTACCCAGCCAGACACAGCAGAGCCAACAGAGTTCCCATGGGATGCTTTCTTCCTGAGCCTACAGCCATTGGCCTTGACCATACAGACACAACATCCAGAAAGTTCTACCAAGGGACCTGAAGAATCCTAGGGATATCATGAGGAGATATATGCTGGACTATGTCCCAGGACTCAACAGAACAAAGTCCTGTGTCATGTTCAACCCATCTCAAAACAAAAGTGTAACTAATAAGTTTTATTTCAAAAGACATACACACAAAAAACATGGTTTCATAATTTGCTCTTTAAATGAATCAAATGGAACCTTGGTTTCTAGAATTGTCTATGGGGAAGTCATTCCTTTTCCTAGGATCACTTGGGAGCTCAGAGTGACAAGGACAGAACAGAAAATGTGGGTCACATTATTCTATTCCCTGAAGATAACTCTTCCCCACTTCCTGCATGCCATGGCCCCTCTCCCTCTATCCCACCCTAGAGAGACTCACTTATTCTTTTCTGGGACAATTGAATTCAATCTTTCATTTTCTGAAGATAGAAGCTTGAAACATCACATCATTAGTCAATAGGTACAAAGTTTCAGTTAGAGAAGAGAGACAAGTCTTGGTGTCCCTTGGTACAATAGGACAAATTTCAAAATGGATTAAATAGAGACATTGCCTGGGCAAGTGAGAGCCACATGGGCACTAGGTGACTCTGGTTCTCTAAAGAAACCAACTATAAATGGGCAAAGAGAGCCTAAGAAACTTAGAGGGAAAATATCATCATAGGATTCTTTGGGAAAAATCACCAGTCACCATATGAAAAGGAACACGCACATGTGTTAGTCTACTTCACAGAGTTGTCTGAGAAGCACTTGGAGAGGATGAAGATCAGGCCTGAGGAAGACAGATGAAGGCATGGAAGGATAGAGGAGGCTAGTGATGAAGAGTGATGAAGGCCTCTGTCCCCCCAAGAGGGAAACAAAAAGAGTTTGAAAGTTCCCAATGCACCCAAGAGACCTCCTTCCAACTTGTTCTGTTCTGAGTGTTGCCCTGAAATCAATGAGAAACACCCTAGCTGGTCGGTGGTGACACTACAGAAACCTTGGGAAGATGTAGAGCAACACAGTGCAAATGATGGAAGGCCTCAGGAAAGAAAGCCAGGTGAGAAGGGGGGAAGAATACAAAAAGGGTCTTGCTGCCTTCAGAGCAGAAGGCAGACCTGACACAGAGAAAAAGTGGGAAGGGGGGTGAAAAGCAAGATGAGATGAAAAGAGTGAGAAAGGGAGCCATAATTTGCTTCTCTTGTTGGTAGGTAACACATTTAATTCTCTGCACATGACATATACTTTCAAAAGAAGAAAAAAATTGAAATGTAAGGTTGTGTAAGATTTGTTTTTAAAAACTGTACAGTGTCTTCTTTTGTATAGTTAACACACCAGAAAATGTATCTTTGGGAAGCCCTGTCCTGGTGGTGTTTTTCAACAGCCACTTAGTACAGTATTGGTGCTGTAAACTAGCATGGAAATTAAAAGAGGATGCTTGTCAATGCACAGCACAAATTATTTATATGGGGACACCAGAGTCTTTTCATTGACTAATATAGTTTATATAATGTTCTCTCAATAGAGTACCACCATTGTGTATTGCAAGAGAATTTGTAGCTGTCTTGGTGATGTTTGACTGTCTCTAAGCAAATACAAATTTGTATTTAAAAGTAGTTAGAACCTGAAAAGATAGCTGAGCAGTAAGGAGCTCTGGCTCCTCTTACAGAGGATATGAGTTGAATTCCCAGCACCCACATGGTGGCTCAGGATCAACCGTAACTCCAGTTTCAAGGGATCTGACACCCTCTCTGACCTCCATTACACCAGGCAAATGGTGCACATATGCACATTCAGGCTTAACACTCTCAATATGAAATAAAGTTAAGTAAATCTTTAAAACAATAGAAGATAGAATACTGTGTACCCTCATCATAAAGAAATGGTAGAATTTTATGATGGGCATATTAATTACCCATCAAGTAATTACTTGATTTAATCATTACTTGATGTACACATGAATCAAAATGTCATGCTGTACCTCATGAATATGCTCAAATGCATGCCACTCAAAATTTTGACTAAAAAATTAGCTCACATTTTAGTTTTTGTTGGTGAGCTAAAGGGAGATTCAAATAATTTCTCTCTCTCTCTCTCTCTCTCTCTGTGTGTGTGTGTGTGTGTGTGTGTGTGTGTGTGTGTGTGTGTGTAAGAGAATGACAAGTACATGATACAAAAAACCAACAGTGATTATCACAAACTCCAAATATGAACAACATGAACACAAATCACTGCTGTACTTTGGGGGTAGTAACATTTTGTATCCTTTTGTATACTTTCCTCTGTTTTAATTATCTGAAAGTGCCTTATGTCACTATCATAGGCAGAAAGGAAGTCATAAGAACATTCTCCTCAGACTCTTGACAGAAGTATGTCCAGATGTCCTCAATGAATGCATCTACTAGAACTCCACCACATATCCAAAGCTTTTGTGCCCATGAGCGAGCAGTGTTATCATCACCAGCTCCGTCCAGAAAAACAGAACTCCAGCCCCTTAGGTTGTGTCTGTGAGTTAGAGCTCTGACCAATGACTGTGACCTATACCTGGAGTCAAGAATTGAGAAGAAATTTCTGAGGGCCATATGGTCTCTACTGGGGGGAGCAGAGACTGTGGGATATGGGATTTAAGATGCTTCAGTGTTGGCTTTGTGATTTCATGTGTTTTGACAAAAGTAATTTAATTCTAATTACTGACAATAATTATTTTTCATCCCACAGTGGGAGCTGTCAGGCTGGTAGTTACAGTGAATTCCAAGGGTCTCTACTTTGGCCGTGCTTTTGTAGTGAAGCAGTGTGAACTCTGGAGACTTGCTTTTAAGAATGGCTAAGGCAGATATAAATATGCCACATTTATGAGAGTTAAATGGCCCAGTATACCTTCCCAATGTCCAGTTTATACATATTTGACCCCTGACTTTAACCTTCTACTATCTAACCATCTCCATGAGTTTAAAGGTCTATATCTGACTCAACATTCATACTAACATAGTATTTACTGTTATAAGAGAAGGAACCATCTGTTGGACTGAAAGGGGAAACTGCTGGGGGGAAAGAGGGTGGAAGGGCGGGATAGGGAAGGGTTTGTGACTGAGATGTAACTTGAAGAAAAAAAAATAAAGTATTTAAAAAAAAAAAGAATGGCTAAGGCTGTAGATAATGGGAAAGTGTGTGTGTGTGTGTGTGTGTGTGTGTGTGTGTGTGTGTGCCTGCCTGTAATACTTTACTAATAATCATAGACAGAGAGTTCAAAAATCGAAGAGGGGCATAGGAGGAGTTGGAGGGAGGAAAAGGAGGGATTGATATGATGTAAATACAGTACTCATGAAAACTCTTTAAAAGATAAAAACTTTAAATAAAAAAAAAGAAGGTTTTGGAACTAGAGGGCTCAACTCTGTCTCTCACTCATCATAAAATGGACCTTTCTAAGCTTCTATTTCCTCTTATGCAAAATTGTAATAATGGAAATCTATTGTAAAGATTGATTAGAAAGTTTCAGAAGAGTAAACCTTGGTTGAGTTTTGGCCCCATAGCCCTCTGATTAGGAGCCTGAGCAAACACTCTCTCACCTAGTCACTAGGCCCCAAGCCAATAAAATACAGGAAGAATGTACATATGAGGTTTCTGTTATAAAAAATAATGGAAATTGCATATACCCCAAAATGGGGTAAATGAACTGTCAAGTTTTTGTTTTTATTTTCTTGTGTGTATATTCATGTGTGCAGGTATGTTCTTGTGAACACATATGGGGTGTGTATGCACCTATGGAGTGCAGAGATCAGCTTCAGGTCTGGTTCCTCAGGAGTCATCCACCTTAATCTTTTTGTGAAGAGGTCTCTCGTTAGCCTAGACCCGGCTGACTGATTAGCAAGCTTTGAGGGTTCTTTTGTCTCTTCCTGTCAGAACTGGGATTTTTGAGGTGTACTATGGCTTTTTATATACCATTTGGGTTCCAGCTTGGGATCCTCTTGTTTGCATGGCAAGTGCTTTACTGACTGAGCTATTTCCCTAGCTCTTTTTCTTTATTTCTTTTTATTTTAACTTACCACTCAAACTATATTCATTCAGTGTAGAATACTGAATAATTCATGCTTGTCAGAATGTCTCTTTGCGGAATGCTTTTGGTTTTTACAAGGCATAAGTGGAAAGTAATTATTGCTTAACAGGTATATTTTGTTTGACATACACTAAAACATTAGATACATGGAAATGGTGGGGTATCTAAAACATTAGATCCATGGAACGGGCAGCAGGACTAGTTGGATGTTCAGGATGATAAAATGCTGACAATTTCCTTCTGAATCTCATAATCTACAAGCATTGTGGGGACAGTGTGAGCCTTTCAACAACAGACAGGAAGACTAGAGGATAGAAAATGCCACTCAGCAAGCCCAATACCTCCTGGAATCAGTAGGTGAAGAAACCACTGCTAGAGAGAGTGTTCCCTGGGTTGTGCCCATGAATCTTTCATGACAACCTCACAGTCTGTAAGGTGGGACTATTACCTAAATTTTATGAATGAGAAAATCAAGGCTTAGAAAAGTGAAACAGTCGTTTCAAGGTTGCCCAGATGAGAGCAGAACTGTACATAGAGGCTGTCTACGATTGTGATGTCAGGGTCTTTATGCTCAATCAATTCTTACTTTAGTTAATATTGGCATCAGTGCACTACTGCTGACAATTAGAATGCATCAGAGAGGAACCATGCAGTTTTTTTTCTTTAAGTAAAATGCTGGGCATTCATAATAAGCAACAAAGAACGTATTTTGCTGAAGTTACTAAGATCTATGATAAGGATGAATTTCTTACAGTTTACAGTGTCAATTATTTTAAAGATTTCTTTACACTTAGTAATATCCAATTCAATGCTAATACTTAGCACAATATCTGAATATAGTAAGTATTTGTGTAAAGCATGCTGAATGCATTAATGGGTGAAATGACATAACCTATAAAACAGTCTTTGTCCTTAGGAAACAGAGAAATGACCCAAAAAATGTTTAAGCATATAAAATATTACTGAATTAATGGAAGAGAAGGTATCATGAGTATAGGCAAGCAAGCCACACCAGTAATTCTGTCTTCTTTATTGGGATTGTGACCCTTGATATCACTGTTATCTGTGCTGCCACCAACGTTGTCATTATTATCACTGCTCTGACAACCAAAGAATGAATCTTCTATCTATAAAATTGCACACAAAAAGGAAAAACATAGTAACTTTGTTTTCATATCTCAAACTGTAAAAGATAGAGAAATATTGTATGACTAGTGCTTAGTTAAAATCAAAAGGATATTAAGTCTGTATGTGTAAGTATAGGATAAAAAACTTGCTATATATAGGGTTTGATATACCCCATAACTTCATGTGTCCACTGTGAACCTTAGAACACATCCCTGAGAGATGGGGCTTCTGAATAAGGTGATGCTATATTACTCACATTTTAGTTATGAGGTACATATTGTTTCTCCATTGCTCTTTATATTTTATTTTTACTTGTGTGTGTGTGTGTGTGTGTGTGTGTGTGTGTGTGCGTGTGCACGTGTGTGTGTGTGCGTGCGTGCGCACGCGCATGCGCGCATGTACCCAAGCATTCAAGTTTTGCTGAGGCCAGAGACTTTTCAGATCCTCTGAAGCTGGAGTTGTAAGCCACCTGATGTGGGATTTGGGAACTGAACTCTTGTCCTCTCCAAGACCAGCAAGTGTTCTTTACAATTGAGTCCTCAACCAGCACTCTTTACATTTTTTATTTTTGGGAAACTCATGCTCAGAAAAGTATATTTATTTACCTAAACTTTGTTGTCACTTCCTGTCTGACTTGCTAAATGACAATCCTTCTTCTTACCTTAAATTCAGATCTCTAATACTAAATCATCAGAACTTATTGGCACTTGTTCAAGTATAGGAACTGATCCACTGACTTCCCGTTGGCAGACAAGAACTTCTGTCTATATCTACACTGGATCCTGTGTCTGCCTCTAACCCCAACTGAAATGAAAGCATGCTTGGGCTCAAATCAGCTCCAGCCCCAGAGAACATAGAGGTGAGGAGAAAGCTCTAATGATGGACGATATCAAGCGTACCTAGCTTAAGTGGAGGTGTCTTAGAAGAGCTGGTGATTGAAGAGGAAGAAAAAAGAGCTTTCCCACCAATTCAAATCCAGGTAAGAGTGATGGTATGTACTTTAGGGGGTAATGAGAATGATTAAATGGAACATGTATTGATGCTTGGCAATATGCTTTTTCATTATAAAGATCTCTGTAGCTGTTTGCTGATATGTTATTACTTTTAAAGTGGGAATATGTTGTTAGACAACTCCCAATTTGTACAAAGTTTAGAGCATTTAATATACCCAGATCTGCCCAGACACCCTCAAGGAAGCCTTCCATCCCAACAAGTTTTGTAAAGAGTCAGCCCCTCGTACTCTGTGGACAGGCTATACAGTGGCCAGTGAGGTGAATCATAAGGACAGGAACTCATGATTGAGCAGGGTCCCACAGATGTGGGACTCTGGAAGAACACTATAAGAAAGGAGAAGTTGGATTCCCCAGGTTCTAGAAACAATGTAAACCCCAATGCTCAGTATCCAAGCAAGTGTCCCAACCTTCTTTTTAAAAAATGAGAGCAAGTGGATGAAGTGTTGTTTTATTGACTTTAAGAGCACTGACCTTTTAATTCCTAAACAACTTACAATTTAACTGTGAGACTGTAACTATCTAGTCTTCAACCACATCAGAGACTTGAGAAGGATAAATATATATGATTATAGAGGAAGTGCAGAGCAAGCAACTTCCAAAACTAAGAAATGACAGACAACTGGCTGCCTGGACAGTCCCCACTACTCTCAATAAATTAGAACATCTATCTTCAGCCTTCGGGCCCAGTATCTCTGACAGACATTAATTGTAAAACATGTATTATGAAAAACTTGCCTACCCCATCTTGGTAGAGCTAGGCTATCCACATACGTGCTTCCACGTTTTGTCCTTCTCAGACAGCATTTTGTCTACTGATGAAGGAAAGACTTTCTCTTGCCCAGCGACAAACTTGCCACTAATGCAGCCCTCTCCAAATGGAGATTCTTCAATGTTCATCGTCTACTTGGAGTAGAATGAGGGGTGCTGTCAGGAGCTGACATGTCTCAATATCAAAAAATCTTAACACCATATTCTACAGATCTCTTGAGCTTTTTGAAGACTACCTGTCTACCTCAGTATATTTGGACAAACAAATGTTACTTGTCTCTTAGCAACATGATTTCCAATTAACTTAGAAAACATCTGTGATATTAAAAGGATGTTCTAGGTCTAAGACATTTTGAAGTTGGTAATGCAAGTTAGGATGGAAACTGAGATAGGTGTAGAACTTTAAGCTCATTGAGATAGATAGATAATAGAATATTAATATTAGTTGCCAAATATTATGGACTGGACATTGGGAAGGTATGTTATTCCTTATAATTTTCATAATTGTGGCTTAGTTATTCTTATTGTTTTATATTGTATTTATTGTTATAAGAAAAGTACCATTTATTGGACTAAAAGGGAGAGCTGTTGGGGTAAAAAAGATATACCATAAATTAAAAAAAAAAGCAGATAAGAAGGTGAGGGGGAAGAGGGTAGGAAGGTGAGATCAAGAGAGGGAGGGGAGGAGGAGATTATGATTGAGATGTAACTTGAAGAAATAAAAACAAAAGACTGATGTTGGGGTAGTGTTAAGCATTCTAAATGTTAATTAATTGGTCCTGCTTGTTGTCTGCTACTTACATTGACTCTGATTGGTTAAATAAAATGCTGAGGCCTGAGATTGGGCAAAGACAGAGAAAGGTGGGACTTCTTGGGATTAGAGCAGCAGGAAGAAGAAGGCATTCCAGCCAGCAGCAGG
>CAJQZJ010033935.1:1584059-1599258 GCA_907164525.1 Lophiomys imhausi
TCCACATGGCCAGGAACATCGGCATATCGTGGAGAATGGCAGTCCAATGGGACGTATGTATATATGGGGTCATATTTGGGTAATAGAATTAAGAGCTAGCCTAGATGGGCCAGGAATGCACAACTCTGGCCAAGGATTGTTAGAAATCCATGTGGTCTCTGTGTACTCTTTTGTGATGGCTGCTTAAATATTAACAACTGCTGAACCAATTAACAATAATATAAATACTGGTTAAATAGTTTAATTAGCCATATTTCTTTTTACAGACTGACCTTTTAATTTGTTCCTCCAAGGAAAAAAATGGTCTGTGGACCACTATATTTTTGGAGTCATTGATCCTGAATACAGTCTTAGGAATTGACTCTCACAAATCTATATATGTACAAGTTAAATGGATAATGAAATGCTCAGCTTTCAAGAACTAGCAGTCCTTGACAATTAAAGGACTCAAAGTGAATTAATCTCTAAGGCTTCTCATTTTGGATCCCAAATCCTTTTTTCTTATTCTTACCCACTCTCATAAAAATATAATCAAATTGATACACATTAAATGTATGCCCTTGCTTAGCTCCAAGAAAGCTCTATAGAAATGATAAAATAAATAAAAGAACTCAGGCCAGGAGCAAGGCACTATCTCTCACTGATCCCTATATTGCCATGTACTACAGATATACCAGAGACCCAGCAAATGTGGCTTTCAACCATATAGAAATGACAACCCAAAAAGTTGTAGAAATGAATGTAGAGGTTGGGAAGATAACTCAGTCAGCAAAGTGCTTACTGTGCAAGCACGAGAATTTGAGTTAAATCCCAAACACCCACATAAACATATGTAGGTTTAGTGATACTTGTTTATAATTCTACTACTGGGCAGGCGAAGATAGGAAAATCCCTCAGGCTTACTCACCAGTCAGTAAAGCCAAATCAGTGAGCTTCTGGTTCAGTGAGTGATCTTGTCTCAAAAAATAAGGTGGAGAGGAGTGAGTCAAGAAGACACCTGATGTTGCCTTTTGGCTTCCATATATACATGTATGCATTCATATGTGCATGTGCATACATGCATGTGCATGCACGTGAACACACACACACGCAGGACAGAGAGATAGATAGATGGGGGGGGGATATGAAAGTACAAGGTTAAACTCAGGGCCCAGGTTAGAAACAAGACAGAAAGAGAGCCAGCAGCTCCGATTAATCTCAATGCCTACCATGTGTCAACACTATAAAGAATGTCCTACATACATGGTATCATTTAAATCTTCAAGGCAGGGAAGAGATGTTGTGCCTCTTTGTGAAAAGATTAGCTGATGAGCCCAAGGTCACATAAAGAGTTGATGGTAGACTGGGGTATTAGCTCCAATTATGTCTTCTATTTATTCAGCAGCAGTGAATAGCTACAACACGAATGCATACTTCAGATGCTGGATATAGGGCTAAAGAAGCAAATGACTCCCAAATCTGTGATACTTCTTTTAAAAAATTTCTCCCACTGAGTTTCACTGAGACAGATAAGACATCACAGGATAAACATGGATGCAGGTCTTTGTTTGAAGTCAAGGCCTCCCCATCTGAAGAATTTCTGTCACCAACCTCTCTTTGAGTGAGAAGACAGATTATCTCATTAACTCTATGAAAGGCCTGAACAAGTTTGTTTATCCAGTTACCATAGACTTGATAGCATTAGCACAACAGACATATGTTATCTCCATTTCTAAAGAAAACAAATTCAAGAATGAGAAGTCAGCTGGGCCATGTTCCTTCTGAACCTTTAAGGGAATCTTCATGGTGCCTCTTGAAGCTTCTTGGCTTGTTGCAATATCACTCCAGCCTTCAATCTGTCCTCACATGGTTTTCTTCCTCAGTTTGTGTGCCTTCTTCTCTTACAGGACACCAGTCAGGAATCTTGATATTCTTAATCAAATGCATTTATAAAGACCTAATTTCAAATAAGACCATGCTCTGAGATTCTGGATAAATATATGCTTTTAGAATCTACTTTTTTTTGTAACAAAGGTGGGTGTTTTTCAAATCACAATAATTTTTCTTAAGTTTCGTTTTAGGGTATTAGGGAAAAGAAGGCAGAAGGTGATCTACATTGACTAAAACATTAGACTGATACTGTGAGGTATAGAAGCAAATAAGAGATGTTTCTTTTTGGTACTATTCTTGCCATTTACCAAATATGCAAGCATCTCCAGAAACTCCATTGTTCCTGTTAAAGAATATAGGTTCAGGAATGATAAACGATAGCTAGTTGCTCACCAAAGATTGTTATTACCTTTTCGGTAAGGATGTGATTGTTTTAAAGTAACTGAACAGCCACAAGAAGACATTTTAAGTTTATCTAGAGGAAGCTCCATGACAAGTTCTTGATAGAGTGATGAGATGTGTCTAAACTGTCTGTACCCTGTTTTCTTGGGTATATGCTGTTGAAAAAGTGCTGAAAGCCTAAGGGAGAGTGGAGCCTCAAGACGGGCAAACTGATAAGGAACTGTTCTGTCAACAAGCAGGTGTTTATTTAATCATTCCTCTGAGACCTGGGTGTTATGATAGCACTCAATCTCACCCTAACAATGTCCTGCCCAAAGTTATGGAATAGAAGTTACCAAATACAACTAAAATCTTTCTTCAAACCCAACACTCTTCATGTGCCAGTTTCCTTTCTCAAAGTGTGAAACAGTATCTAAACGCAGGCCAGATTCTCAACTCTAGCATCAAGGTGAACATCGGGCTGCAATAGAGGTTTTTCTAAATTTCTCAGGATATTAAACTTGATAAATGGAGTAAAGAAAAGTGAGTACGAAGGGTCACAGAGTATTATGGGATTGATGGAAAGGTAAGCATTGCAGAGGGTGAGCTACGAGCCTAATCTGGAGAGAAATCTCACCATGTATAAGCATGGGACAGCTCTGCAAAGAGAGTTGTCTTTATTATACAGAGTAACCTTGTTCGGACTTACCACTTTCTCATTCTTCACACTGTGAAATTAGCACATAACTTCTCAGAGACAGTTTATTGTTCTTTTAATAAACCTGAGCTCTCTCTTCTATAGGAGTTTCGAAGTCAAATTGTGTGAAATCCCCAACTACAAATCCAAACATCAGATATTAAAAGTCAACTGTTGAAGTTAAGGGAATAAAATAAAAAATATGTTTCTAGTATAGTGCCTTCCTTTGAAAGGCCTGTGTATGTCCCATAATTGAAGTGAGGTCCTTTCATTTAGTCAAATATAAGAAATTTGAGGCCATTGTAGAATATCCAGAGGAAGTGGTAGATGGAAATTTTGTCTGACATTAAAGGTATATGTGAGTAAATGCTTAGCATTTCATTACATATACATCCTTTGCCAGGGCATTGTGAGGTGGAAGGAAGAGCCTTTATGACAGCATTTCACAAGTTCGGCTTAATTTTGTACAATCGTAACACTGAGTTTTAAATATAAACATATTATACCAGGAATTCATCAAAAGCACTGGTCTTTGTAATCCAAGGAATAGTCAAGTCCAGTCATGCTGGCTTTTGTCCTATAGTCAAGTCCAGTCATGCTGGCTTTTGTCCAAAGATAGGACACTAGTAAGGGACAATGACAAATGGGAAAAAATAGTACAATGTTACTACTTATCGGGTTTGTGCCCAATTACATGCATGACTCTCTTGTCAATTTAGGTGGAGAAAAAAGTTACTGTTTATTTGAAGCCTGAGAAGGAGGCATCTACCCCATCCCTATAGACAAAAGCCAGACAGTTGTTCAAAACTAAAATATAGACTACACTTGAATATAAAAGAGGCAGAGGGACAGAGAACAACAGAACAGGACAATAAGAGAGAAACAGAAGCTCTCATCCTCTAAGGGTAGCCCTTGTATAGACAGCCATATGTCCCCTGGTATATCAAAGCATATCCTTTTTCACAAAATCAAATCTCCAAAATTTGCTTATCAGACAAGACACTATAGAGAAGGGGTATGGGGAGGAGTAAAGTAGAGAAATGCAATTATTTGGATATACCTTTACTCTAAAAATGCTTTGGCTCAAAAATGCATCATTCCTTCTTACCATCTGTGTGCTCTCCAGAAAGCCACCACCTTTTCTGCCTTGACCTCTCTCTTATGATGGCATGGAGTTAAAGTTTATTATGTTCCTAAAGCAATGCCTGGTAAAATTTCATTCTCAGGTAAAGCCAAGCTGTAGGAAGCCTGAATAAAAGCTAACAGTAAGGTGGCCCTATCTGAAGAAAGATGGTTGATGACCCAAGGGACATGAGTGTAGAATGAAAAGGCAAAAATAAAGTAGAAGAACCAGAAAAGGCTCCGAAATCTAGACCTCCATAGAGCAGGAAGGCACAGTGAGGTCCTTACCAGGGTAAATACCAACCACTTTCCTGGACTCTGGTTAAAAAGATCATTGGTTCCAGAGTCAGAGCAAGAGAGACCTGCTTTAGGGACAAGATAGGCTGTTCTGAAAGGGGTAGAGACAGTATGAGGCAGGGAACCAAGGAGGTTATTAGAGACTCCAGGTGCTAACCTACAAAGGATATGGAGCCTGGCCATCACAGGCCAGAGAACTGCCTGTGATTTTGACAATTGCCATTTGATTTAATAGTTCTGAGGCAGCTCTGCTCAGTAGTAAATACACTTAGAAGATCAACAGAAAACTCAAATATTCTGATGGGCACTGGGGCATGAAGAGCAACTGAATAACTCCATCAAAGAGGGACAAGCTGTGGGAAGAGGGAGCAGGCTATGAGGGGAAATGCCTGACCTATTGTTCCTGCAGGACAATGGTCAGCACTGAGAGCTTGGGGCCCTAGTCCCCCCAGTGTGGATGTTTATTCCAGTTCATTTTTGTTCAGAGACCTCTGCTCTATAGGGAAGGAAAAGGTATCTAGACTTTGTAGGTATAAAAGGTTTGTTTTTTGTTTTAACCAAGAATGTATAATGAAAAAATCAAAGTTACTAAGTCAGAGCACAGGAAGCAAGATTAAGTACTTATATTTATTACAAATCCACAGTATTTAAAGAGCTGTGTTGTGTAACAGGAATATTTTTTTATTTACAAACACTTATATTATTTATATTTATTGGTTACCTATAAAACATTTATCTACTATGTATCTGTTACTTAACTAATACCTAACTAATCCTTTTAACTTTAACTTATTCTTAAGATAATATTAATATTCTTAATATGGGCCCATGCAGGGCAACCTGATTTATTGCAGTCCCAGCAGGCAGTTCCTTTTAAGCTTGGTGTCCATCAGGCCTAATATTGCCAGTTCACAAGGCCACCTTATTTCATTAACGAAATTGTGTCCAATTTATAAAGACAGTCTGTTCCAACTGCCAAACTGAGAACTGCTCAAAGAGTTTTCAAACTCTGTTCACCTCACTCACTCTTTTGGCGCTCTGGAGCCTTTAATGAACTCTCTCTCTCTAGTAGTCCTGTTCTTTCTTTCTTTCAACCAACATCCTCTAGCAGCTTGTCTGATTTCTTCTTTTTCTGCAACTGATGTCCTCTCACAACTTGTATGGTTTCTTTTTTTCTTCAACTAACTTCCTCTTACAGTTTTTCTTGGTTTCTTCTTTTTTCCAACTGCCTTCCTCTTGCAGTTTGTCTGGTTTCTTCCTTTTTTTCAACTTGTTTCCTCTTGCAGTTTGTCCAGTTTTTTTTAGCCATGCCCCTTCAACAGGGAAGTTCTTAGCCACGCCCCTTCAACAGGGTAGTTCTTAGCCACATCCCTTCAACAGGGCAGTTCTTAGAATTATGGTCTCAACTGTGCTCTGTACATTTTAGCAATTACAGTGACACCAAGCTTTGTGTGTTTCCAGATGCCAAGTTGAACTGTATAATAATTTACTAAAGACCTAACTTCTACCAGTGTTGTGTCTTCTCTGGATTATTTCATTTGGTTTTCTAAAAAACCCTCTTCTATATTCTGTGCTTCAGTAACAGAATATCTGAGACTAAGTATTTTATGGAAAGCATAAATTGAAGTTGTCAGGCTGGAAGTCTAAGTCAAGGTGCTAACATTTTGTGTTGATCTTCTTACTGTGCCCTGACAAGGTAGGAAGCAGAAGGTAAAGAGTCAATGAACCCACTCCTGCAAGTTCAATTACAAATACTGTGAGTCCCAGCTACAATATATAGACCCAGAAAGGTTAGGCAAAGAGAAGAAGTCTAGTGGGAATCCATAGACCACCCTGGGAAGGGGATGGAGAATAGATTTTGCAGGTGGATTGGAGGTGGGTGGGGATGAGAGCAGAAAAGATTGGCTTGGGGTGAGGAAGGCATGAAGGGAGAGAAAGTTGGGAGAGACAGATGGAATTAGGGACCAATATGGGAGCAGTTTGGAAACCTAGTGCAGTGGAAACTTCCTGGAATCTATGAGGGTGATCCTAGTGAGGACTCCTAGTAATGGAGGATACAAAGTCTCCAAAGATATAAAAGTCTATTTTATATAGCCAGATAAGGCTTCTAGTGGTATGATTAGTAGTTCAGTTGAGTTGGTTCCAGTGTTTCAGTTGAGTTGTTGGCAGAGGGCTTCCCATGGAGATCACCAAACAATCTGAGCTGACACTAGGACAGAAGGTCATTTCTCTGAAAACTGAGAGCATGGCCTCATTGCCAAGGACAACATCCACACAGCTCATTGAACACAGAGAGGTCAAATTGGTGCCTGCATGGAGACTTCACCCCTATGTTGTAGTCTCTTTGGGATAAGCAGGTCCTCTGCAGGCTACAGAAAGAGAAACCTGAACACCGACCCACCCATAAAATCCCTCACCTATAATCTGTCCTACCTGCAAGATGTGTTGGGGCAATGGTGGCACAGAACTTGTGGGAGTGGCCAATCAATGTTTAGATTAACTTGAGGCACAAATGATGTGAGGGAGTCCATGCTCCCACTGCCTGAATGGCCAGTAACCAGAGACTGGATAGCCCAGAGACCTAAGGTAGAACCAAACTTGACAGGCAAAAATCAATGAAGTGATATTCTGCTATACTCATAGATGGTCCAGCCATCATTAGAGAGGCTTCCTCCTACACCAAATGGAAACAAGGGTAGAGACTCACAGCCAGACATTATGCAGAGAAAATTTCTAAATTGGAGGTCTTATTAAGTCCCTCCTCTTGGAGATCTGGGAATCCCACAGAAGAGGGGAAGGAACTGTAGGCATCAGAGAGGATGGAGGACACAACGAGAATGTGGCCCACTGAATAAACTAAGCAGGGCCCACATGGGCTCACAGAGACTAAATAGGCAAGGACAGAGTACACATGAGTCTGCACCAGGTCCTCTGTGTATGTTATGGCTGATAGCTTAGTGTTTTTATGGGACTTCTAATAGTGGGAATAGAGGTGTGTTTGTGATTCTTTCACAAACAGTCTGGGGACTGTTTTCCTCCTATTAGGTTGCAGTGTCCAGCCTCAATATGAAGATATGAAGGCTTTTGTCTTGTCTTATTGTATTTTTTTTGTCCTGACTGGCTGTTGTCTCTTTGGAGGCCTGTTGTTTTTTGAAGAGGAAACAGAAGGGAAGTAGATCTGGGGGAACAGGAAGGTGGAGATGAGCAGGGAGGAGTGGATGGAGGGGAAATTTTGTAGGGATATATTGTATGAGAGAACAATATATTTTCAATACAAATAAAAATAAATAATAAAAAATTGATCTATTCATGAGAATGGAACCCTTGGAGAGCCCCACTTCCAACCACTGATACATTTGGAATTGAGTTTCTATGAATAATTTGAAGGGACACATCTGTAGGTTCAGAATAATTATAATACTGTTTGTTTGTATTAAGAAATGGAGGCTCACCAGTCAGTAGTGGCACATGCTGGGCAGTGGTGGCACAGGCTTTTAGTCCCAGCACTCAGGAAGCAGAAGCAGGCAGATTTCTAAGATTGAGACCAGCAGGTATACAGAGTGAGTTCCAGGATAGTCTGGACTACACAGAGAAACCCTATCAGAAAGGAAGAAAGGAAGGGAGGAAGGAAGGAAGGAAGGAAGGAACAAACAAAGAAACAAAGAAATGGAGACTCCTAAATCTCAAATAAATTGCCCAAGAATACTGAAAGTGTTTTAGTTAGGGTTTTATTGCTGTGAAGAGACACCTTGACCAAGGCAATTCTTATAAAAGAAAATATTTAATTGGGCTGGATTACAGTTTCAGAGGTTCAGTCCATTATCATCATGGCAGGAAACATAGCAGCCTGCAGGCAGACATAGTGCTGGAGAAGGGACTAAGAGTTCTACATCTTGATCCACAGGAAGCTAGAAGGAGACTGTCTTCCTCAGGCAGCCAGGAAGAGGCTCTCATTCCACACTTGGCAGAGCATGAGCATAGGAAACCTCAAAATCTACCCCCATAGTGACACACTTCCTCCAATAGGGCCTTGCTTACTCCAGCAAGGCAACACTTCCTAATAGTGCCACTCCCTGTGGTTCAAGCATTCAAACACATGAGTCTATGAAGGCCAAACCTATTAAAACCACCACAGTGGCCCATTAGAAACTCATCAGAAACTCACTCCACACCACACCACCATGCAGCCAGGAACATACATGTTGGAAACAAATATTTAGTTGGTGCCATTTTGCCACAAGCAAGAGATTGCATGGTTTGTAGTATTTTAAAACATAATAATACTTAAGTCACCCTCTGTCAGTAGGATCTGTGGCTAAAGTCTCTGATGTTTTATTTTTTAGTATTTCCTTCATTGTTGAAACATACTGCCACAGCTGTAATTAGTCTTACCTCATAGACACCATGCAATTTCTCTCTTTTCTTGTAGTTTTAAACTTCAGAATACATTTCCATATCCTGTCTTTCATCTCTGACTGGCCCTCCAGAATTTCATCTACCAGAATACCCTTTTAAGGTCATCAGTGAGTTTACTCCCTCAGTTAATTCTCAGTTTGATCTCTACTTCACCTATCTGCAGCATGGGTCACATAGTTCCAGACCGCTCTTAGTGAGATCTTTTCTGGTTTTGCTCCAAGGATTATATTGGTTCTTGATCCATCTTCCACCTTCTGGTCTCTCCATTTTGGTATACATATTTTGTGTGTCCTAGAAGTCATGAATTAAACCTCTTTTTTTCTGTACTTGCTACATGCTCTAAGTAGCACTATCTGATACAGATCATAACACAAGTTGTAAACTTATGCCTCCAATGTTTCCATGTCTTGTAGGGAGTTAGATAAATTTAATTAGATTTAGAAAATATATAGGGGTTTCTGATACTGTCTCTTAATTCGGGGCATGAAGATCATTATCAACGTATGGACTAAAAACAGGAAACAAACAGGAGACTTAATGGAATGAAAAAACAAGGTTGAAGTCAGGAAAAACAGGAAAGACTCAATGGACTTAAAGAAACAAAGTATCTGGCCTGACATTGTTTTCAGCTGCTAAGTGGGCAGAGCCCAAATTAAGCTGAAACATAGTTCCTCCTATTTAAGGACAGTGCATAGAGCCCCCCCCCCCAAAAAAAAAAAGAAGAAGAGGCCCCTGATGCTAGAGAGCTCCCAGAGTCCTGCTGAAAAAGGTGCTGGCCATCATTTGATGGCCAGATCTCCCTGAGGCAGAAAGAAGCTGGTGAGCAAAGAAAGCCTGAGCAAGACACCAAAAGGCCAAGAACTAAACCCTGTGGCTCAGCTTTTGCCTAGAGGGGTTTGATCTGTCCAAACAGTGGCCAAAAGGAAACTGTGCCTGGCTTTAAGGACTCTGAGGTAGAGTGGCAGAATTGCTGATGCGAAGGGGCTGGGGTCTCCCAGAAAGAAGAAAACATCAAGCCTTATTTAAGGTGAGACTGCAATAACCAACTTATCCTGACGAATCTACATCTGAGAGATCCAGAAAAAGGACTGATAAGTGCATTAAAGAATCTACAGCAAAGACGACTGAGTATCTGCCCCAAAGACTGTATCATTCTAAAAGGTTAGGAAAATAATTATCAATAGGTTTAGTGGATAGGTTAAAGGGGTTGTAAGAATTTGTAGGATTAATAGTTAAGAAATTGTTGGTATTTGTTATAAGTGAATGTAGTAATAAATAAATAAGTGTTAAATAATAATTAAAAACTTCGATTACAATATCTTGCACCAAGTATACATCTATAGAGCTCAATGGACAATTGGCCTTTTAAAGGATATTTGTGTCTAGAGGCTCCCAAAGCCCATACATCCTATTTTGAACATTTGGTCTTATTTCCTATCTAATTTGTCCCCAGTCTGATTCTTATCTGCAAATGACAATTCTATTCTTTTAGCCTCTCAGGTTCAACCATTGGAGTCATCATTCATGTCTACATTTCTTTACCTCCCTACTTCCAGACCATCTGGAAATCCTTTCATATTTATCTGCAAGCCACTTACCACCTCCTCTTCTGTATCTCTGTTCTGTTACAAACTACAAATCACCTCATCACTACTCCCTACCTCACTGAAAGTTTCTTCACTTGCTTCCCTCCAGTTGATACATCAGAGTTCATTCTAATTGGTTTATCATCTACTTTTGTCTATACATCCTATTCACTATTATTTCTATCAATCCCAGTTTAGCATGTGGTACACAGTGGGATATCAATGTATATTTATCAAGTGAATCAGTTGCACACTCCAAACAAGAAGGCAGTTGGGTAGTTGCAGAACTAAATAAAAGCATGCACTGATCATCCCATGTTTTATTTCACCAGAGAAGTCTCCAGAAAATTTCCTCTTCCAAACTATTGTTCAACATTTCATGACTCATTTAGTCATCAGACCTCCTCCAGTTAAATAGAAATGCAATGCCCATAGCTGTCTTCGACCAATCATGATTAACTTCAAGGGACAGTGGAGGAGCATCCCACCTTGTGCCTTCACAGTGTTCTCTAAATAAAGAACTATAGCCGCAAAGGTGATGGGTATTATTGATAAGTAATTAGAAAGATGTCAAAAAATTTTTTTCAGACTTGCTTACCAGTAAGAACCAAGACTACTGCCCTAGGTGACATAAAGTATGGAAGGAGGGGGAGCTAAGAAAGAGTGAACACATGGTCCAAAGCTACATAGCCAGTTAGTGGTACATCTGTAAACCAAACTCAAGTTATTTGGTTCTAGTTCTATTCTTTTCAGCTTTTGACCTCAATCACTTAGTATCTATGAATTTCTGTTTCCTTGATCTGGAAGAGACATGGTTAAGTGATACAAGATAATATCTTCATGGCAAAAAGGACCAAGATACAATCAGTGAATCTTAGGGCAGATTCATGATTGTATTTTATTGAACATAGAATTTTACTGGGCAGAGCTCTCTGGTTCTTTGAGTGGAGACACTGTGCCACCATCTGAGCTACTTGCCTTTCTTTAAAATGTGAACTACATAAAAATATGAAAGCTCAGGATTTGGAAGATAAACATGTCAGAATCAAAATCTTAGAAAAATGAGTTTTGGTAAATAACTTGGTTATTTGGGTAAGAAGTGAGCATATTTATACCCATCTTATAATGTAATTAAGAATATTAAGGGAAGGATCCAAGATGGCGGCAGCCTGTGCGGACATATTTTGATTTCTGGGTTAACAGTCACCAGGTGGCGAGTGTTGCAGGACGCTGTACAAATGGCTCGACCCCTTCTAAATCTCACCCAGCTACCAAGGGACCATTGAGAGTCCCTGGGCAGGATGCTCCTTCCCACTCTCGGACACACAAGGAAGCTGCTGGACCCGGGAATCGGGACCACCCATCCCCCAACAGGAGAGACTCTCCGGTAAGTTACAATCTAAAACCCAGCAGGCAGATTCATTCCCATGCAGAGATAATTCCCACCCTGCTGGGCACCCCCAGGTCTCGCACAGACAATCCAACTACCTGGCGAAAGGTTTCAACCCTTGGAAGTGAGCATAGCTCGGCTGCAAAGTGCCTCCAGACCACAGATCAAAACACCACTGCAGTGATGTCACTCGCCAGTTTCCAAGCCGTGGGAGCTTGAAATAACCCCTTGTATCTTATCAGACCACCATGGAATAAAGCTGGACTTCAAGAGCAAAAGAATCAACAGAAAGTCTACACTCACATAGAGATTGAACAACTCTATACTAGAGGACCACTGGGACAGGGAAGAAATAAAGAAGGAAATCAAAGACTTCTTAAAATCCAAAGAAAATGAAGACACAAAATACCCAAACCTATGGGATACAATGAAAGCTGTGCTACGAGGAAAGTTTATAGCACTAAGTGCCTTCAAAAAGAAAATTGTGACAGCTCATATTAGTGAATTAACAGCGAAACTGGGTGAATTGGGAAAAAAAAGAAGCAAACACTCCCAAGAGAAGGAGAAGGCAGGAGATCATCAAACATAGGGCTGAAATCAACAACTTAGAAACAAAAAGAACTATACAAAGAATCAATGAAACCAAGAGTTGGTTCTTTGAGGAAATCAATAAAATAGACAGACCCTTAGCCAAATTAACTAAAAGACAGAGGGAGAAAACACAAATCAACAAAATCAGAAATGAAAAGGGAGAAATAACAACAGACATTGAGGAAATCCAGAGAATATTTGGATCCTACTTTAAAAACCTATACTCCACCAAATTTGAAAACTTAAATGAAATGGACAATTTTCTTGATAGATTCCTCCTACCGAAGTTAAATCAAGATCAGATAAACAGATTAAACAGCCTGATAACCCCTAAGGATATAGAAACAGTCATTAAAAATCTCCCAACCAAAAAAAAAGTCCAGGGCCAGATGGGGTTAGCACGGAATTCTACCGGACCTTCAAAGAGGAGCTAACACCAATACTTTTCAAACACTTTCACAAAATAGAATCTGAAAGAGCATTGCCAAACTCATTCTATGAGGCCACAATCACCCTGATTCCTAAACCACACAAAGACCCAACAAAGAAAGAGAACTTCAGACCAATCTCCCTCATGAACATAGATGCAAAAATACTTAATAAAATACTAGCAAACCGAATTCAAGAACACATCAAAAGTATCATACACCATGATCAAGTAGGCTTCATCCCAGGAATGCAGGGATGGTTTAACATATGAAAGTCTATCAACGTCATTCACCATATAAACAAAATGAAAGAAAAAAAACCACATGATAATCTCACTAGACGAAGAAAAAGCATTTGACAAAATCCAACACCCCTTCATGCTAAAAGTTCTGGAGAGAACAGGCATACAAGGATCATACCTAGAACTAATAAAGGCAATATATAGCAGACTAGTGGCCAACATCAAATTAAATGGAGAGAAACTTGCAGCATTTCCTCTAAACTCAGGGACAAGACAAGGATGTCCACTTATACCATATCTCTTCAAAATAGTACTTGAAGTTCTTGCTAGAGCAATAAGACAACTAAAGGATATCAAGGGGATAAACATTGGAAACGAAGAAGTCACATTATCCCTATTTGAAGACGATATGATAGTATACATAAGCGACCCCAAAAATTCCACCAGAGAACTCTTTCAGCTAATAAACACCTTCAGCAAAGTGGCTGGATACAAAATTAATTCAAAAAAATCAGAAGCCAATATAGAAGAAGATGGCGGCGACCTACACTGACGCATTTTGAACGCGGGGAAAACAGAGCCATAAAAAACACAGAGTTATTGGGCACTGTGCAAAAACCGGAGGGGCTAGACCCCTCCCCCCCCCCGGGAACACTCACAGCTCCCAAGGGACTGTTAAAAGTCCCAGGACAAGGATCTCGCCATCTCTCACAGCCACTAAACCCGGGATTCGGGAACTCCCATTTGGAGAGGTGCCTGGTAAGATCGATCCCAACTTACAGCAGGCAGAATCAGGGTCCACTTGGCCATAGATCGCTTGCCTATTGGGCTCCCCACACATCAGGTTGAACTTATACCCACTTAAAAAACTTTGTGAGACAGTGGAAGGCTTAGCAAGGAACAAACAGGGGGCTCAACGGGTGGTCCCCAGCCGCTCGTGAAGTGGAGGGCGGGAGGTTCCGAGAGAGCGCGGGAAGCTGGGAACACAAAGGCGGGAGGGAGGGGCTGAATCACGCACACTCACAGTAGCGCAGCTGGGGTGGGAGCACGGCTGGCAGGGCCACATCCAAGCGAACCCACGGCAGGTCATCTGGGGAGAGAGACAGGCGTGGGCGGGGCCAGGGATCCATGCACCCACGGCTGAGCTGCTGGGACAAGAGGTCCACTCAGGCAGCCGGAGGATCCGGGGCTTGGGGTACCCACGGAACCCGTGGCAGCACAGACAGGAAGGGAATCAGGCACAGAGTCCAGCCCTGTGGCGAGAAGCCAAGAGAGAAACCAGAAATCGGGTCCATAGCGGTATCCTGGAAAATCCAGATATATTAGGTGTGGAGCCAGACCCTGTCTGCCTCCGTGACGACAAACAAAGCCCACAGAATCTGTGCCTGGGCAAACAGGCCCATACTATCAGAACCATTACAGGCGGACAACTCAGAGTGCAACATAGGGAAGTCTGAATTGGGAGCAGTGAAACAATCCTGGTCCATTACTCACAACCTGGGAATAGGCTGCACCAGCTCACAGTGCCTCAGGCGATTAAAACCACAGTGACCTTGAAATCCCCCTGTAAGCAATGACAGATAGCCAAGTAACTCGTCCCCTGCACCAAATCATCCAATGTAGTTCCAAGCACAGAAAACAGACAGCTAAGCGCATCCAATGGCCAAAGGTCAAAAAAAAAAAATAGAAATCAAGGAATTATGACTCCAACAATGCAGAATCATCCTAGCTCATCCAATTCGGATGACCACTCACCAACAGAAACACATGAAAACATTGACAATTCTGCAATATGGAAAGTGATAGAGTCCCTGCAAGAAGAACTTAAATCTATGAAGGAATTCAAAGAAACCACAATTCTACAAATCAAAACAAGGAACAACACCATTAAAGAGCTCCAAGCCAAGGTGACAGAGCTTGAACAGGAAAAGGAAAAAGCCATGAAAGATTTTCATACAAAAACAAGCAAGCTGGAGAAGGAAATGTACAAAACGAACAAAACCATACAAGACATGAAAATAGAAATAGAAACAATAAAGAAAACACAGTCAGAGTTAAAAGAGGAAGTGGAGAACCAAGGGAAGAGAACAGGAACTACGGATGTGAGTATCAACAATAGGATGCAAGAGATGGAAGACAGGATCTCAGGCATGGAAGATTCAGTGGAAGAAATCAGTACA
>CAJQZJ010033939.1:13371-26683 GCA_907164525.1 Lophiomys imhausi
ACACACACACACACACACACACACACACACACACCCAAGAGAAGGGATGTGGACTCATCAATTAGATTGGCTCCTTGGGTAACCGTAGGTATGTGATGTGCTGTTATTTATTTTTGGAGCAAGTAGGAGGATTTGCCAAAAAATCAGACAAGCAGCTATTTTGGGGTGTGTGTGAAAGCTTTGGGGCTGTTCCAGAAATAGCTCCATGAGTTTCCTCTTTGTAGTAGGCCCTATTGCTGCTGGCCCTCTGGCCTTCTGCTGCTCTGTAATTTTTTTTCTTTGCTGTGTATTTCTTCCCATGGCACCTAGGGAGACTGAGGACTTGACCAGCCTGTTAGTGAGGGGAGATCAAAAGCTGTGCAGGGCAAAATTAATCATACTGAACTGAAATATGCTGCGAGTCTTTGAACATGTGTTAAGTGAGCCCATGTATTTTTAGTGTCTGAGAGCCACTCTTCCTGGCCACTGTCTGGTCAGAAGTTGGTTAACTCATTTCTCCCTGAATCCTCAGTGTGTTAGGAAGCTTGAAACATGGACTCCAAAGCTTAAAATCTCAAATAGACTACTAGACTTTGGGGCTACAAGAATTTCAAAAGAAAGGGAAATCAAATATCATGAATATCAGTTTGGATTAGATTTGGCATTAACAGAAAATATAATTAAAACCCTTACTAACGTCAGAAGTGTTTTGCTTTCTCTCATAAAATTCCCAAAGCAGGTGGTTTGGGGCTAAGTGGACATTGAATGCAGCTCCAGGAAAACAACCTGTTTCTCCAGCAAGGGGTCTGTCTTTCTTACTGTTATGGGGAATGGGTGACTGCAGGGAAATTGCATTTGTTGGAGACCACAGGGCCATTGTACACAGGAACTCACAGTGGCTGTGAATGCAGCCACAAGACTCAGCCAGGCAAAGCCCCAGCATGGGCGGGAAAGGGATGCATGAAGTCTCATTGCTAGAGAAGGGCTTTGGGCAATTGACGGCTGCTGATGGGGGTGGGAGGGGTCGGTTTTCTTTAGAGATACAGCCTGTCTTAGCTTGCTTTTTAATGCTGTGTAAAACACCATGACCAAAACCAACTTGGAGAGGAAAGGGTCCTCTTACATATCCTGGGTCATAGCACATTGGGAGAAGAAAAGGCAGGAACTCAAAAGAACATGGAGGCAGGAACAGAAGTAGAGACCATGAAGGAATGTCTACTTACTGCCTTGCTCTGTCTAGTTTGCCCAGCTTGCTTTCTTCTACAGCCCAAGACCACCTACCCAAGGGTGGCACCACCCATAGCAATCTGGGACCTCCCGCATCAAGTCACCGATCTAGGAAATCCTGCAGCCTTAGCTATTGACCAATCCGATAAAGGCATTTTCTCAAGGCATCTCTCCCCAGATGACTCTCACTTGTGTCAAGTTGTCAAAACAACAAACTGACCATCACAAGGGCCATAAGAGGTTACCCATGCTCCAGCAGGTGGTCCTATACCTAAGCATATACAGACTGCGCTAAGTGGATTCAATGGGGTTTTTTTGTTTTGTTTTGTTTTTTTAAGACCACATGAGTCAGGTGTGGTGATGCACACCTTTATTCCCAGAACTTGGGAGGCAGAGGCAGGAGGATCTCTGAGTTGGAGGGTAGATTGGTCTACAGAGTCAGTTCCAAGACAGCCAGGGCTACACAGAAAACACCTGTCTTAACACCCTTTCCAGGTAGATAGTTAAATAGATAGATAGATAGATAGATAGATAGATAGATAGATAGATAGATAGATGATAGTCAGATAGATAGATAGATAGATAGATAGATAGATAGATAGATAGATAGATAGATGATAGTCAGATAGACAGATAAATAGCACATGAGGTTGAAAAGGGAAAATGATGAGGGGTATAGGGAAGGGTGGAATTGGAGGGGTGGGAATGTGATTGGAGTAGATCAATACACATTATATACATGTATGAAATTCTCAAACACCTTTTTTAATGAAATTTTTTTATTTTTTTAAATATTTATTTTACACAGTTACAACCTCTATCTGCATGTACCCCTTCATTCCAGAAGAGGTCATCAGATTCCAGTATAGATGGTTGTAAACCACCACGTGGTTGCTGGGAATTGAACTCCAGACCTCTGGAAGAGCTAACAGTGCTCTTAACCTCTGAGCCATCTCCCCAGCCGGAAATTTTTTTATTTTATGTATATGGATGTTTTGCCTTAGCAATATATATCTGTGCACCACATGCACTCAGTGCCCATGGTGGCCAGAAGAGGGCACTGGACACCGTGGCCTGGTGTCACAAATTGTTAGCAAGCAGCCTGTATGTTTAATCAGTAAGCTCTCTCTCAGCCCCTCGTTGTTTTTACTGCCTTTAAGACTGAGAAGATGCCGGGGCGGTGGTGGCACACACCTTTAATCCCAGCACTTGGGAGGCAGAGGCAGGCGGATCTTTGTGAGTTCGAGGCCAGCCTGGTCTACAAAGTGAATCCAGGACAGCCAGGGCTACACAGAGAAACCCTGTCTCAAAAAACCAAAAAGAAAAAAAAAAAGACTGAGAGGATATAATAAATATCAGTTAAAAGGTAGTGGTACTCTCCCTACACAAGTTCATACATATCATCATTCAATTTATAGATGCTGCTCTGCTATGGAAACCTCCATTCCTTGTTTTGTTTTTATTTGTTTTTTGAAACAGGGTTTCTCTGTGTAGCTCTGATTGTCCTGGAACTTGCTCTGTAGAACAGGCTGCCTCAAAATCTCACAGAGGTCCACCTGCCTCTGCCTCCTGAGTGCTTCCATTAAAGGCGTGCGCCACCACTGCACAGCTCAACTCATGAGCTTAACTAGTGGCCGTCAGACTTTCCCAGGAACAAAGGAACAGGTATGCCAGACGCATTGGTTTAAAGATGTATTTGTTTTTATTTATATGTGCAAATATTTTTCCTGCATGTACGAATGTGTACCATGTATGTGCCTTAGAGGTCAGAAGAGGGCACTGATCCCTTCGAACTACAGTTACAGATGATTATGAGCTGCCACTTCTGGGAACTGAACCCAGGTCCTCTTGCAAGAGCAGTTCTACCAACTGTTGCACCCTCATCTATCCCTGCTAGATGTCTTTTAAAGATGTCTCGGCCAGTAGCTCATGCCTGTAATCCCAGTACTCAGGAGACTGATGCTGAAAGCTCATCAAGTTCTAGGTCCTTCTGGGTGACAAAGTGAATTCCAGGGAAGCCGGGTTATGATGTAAGACGATTTGTTTTACAAAATAAACTAATGAGAGGTTGTTGTGATGACCCAGAGGTTAAGAGTGCTAGATGGTGTTCCAGAGGACCCAGGGTAGTAGGCAGAGGGAAGCTCATTAGCAGGGCTAGGCACAAAATGCTCATCATTCTCTAGCCCCAGAAGACCTGGGTTCAATTCCCAGTACCCACATGGTAGCTCGCAACCATCTGTAAGTCCAGTTCCAGTGGACCTGATGCCCTCTTTTGGCTTCCATGGGTATTGCACACATGTGGTACCCAGACATACATGTAGGCAAAAACATCTTTGCACATAAAATAAAATAATTTTTTTTTTTTTTTGGTTTTTCAAGACAAGGTTTCTCTGTGTAACAGCTCTGGCTGTCCTGGACTCGCTTTGTAGACCAGGCTGGCCTCGAACTCGCAAAGATTCGCCTGCCTCTGCCTCCCAAGTGCTGGGATTAAAGGCGAGCGCCACCACCGCCCGGCTAATAAAATAATTTTTAAAAATGAGTACAATACAGAACGTTTCTGTACACTGTTGTAGATATTTCCACTTACATCATCTTGTTATGACCTGGTATAAGGGATGCTGGGAAATGTGGTCTTTATAATTAATCATAGACTAACAATTCTACTGGTGTGCTATATTAGGACATTACATCAGGGAACTAGTAACCTCAACCACAAGACCACAGGAAATTAACACAGCAAGAGCAATATTTTAATTGGAACCTAATGAAAAAGACTACTTTTAGATTGTATTGATAATGAAAAGATCTGAAGAAAAACAAATCTATTTGCCGAAAGGGGCGTGGCTTAGCCTGGACCTTTGGAAATGGACACTTCTGGGAAAGAGATAGGCATGGGCAAGACCATCCATATGCTATCCAAGAAGGAGGAAATCTCCATCCTTGGTCCTGGCAAAGTTATTTGTCATGTAAGGTAGGAAGATGAGGGTTTGCAGCCAGGCCTTGCTGATGCATTCTCTCTCAGTGTGTGTTGGTTTGAATAGGTATGGCCCCTCACAGACTCATGTGCTTGAAATGCTTGACCCATAGGGAGTGGCACTACTAGGAGGTGTGGCCTTGTTGGAGTGGGTGTGGTCTTGTTGGAGAAAGTGTGTCACTGTGGGGGCGGGTTTTGAGGTCTCCTATGCTCAAGCTACACCCTTTGTGTCACACAGTCTCCTTCTGCTGCCTGTGTATCAGTTTTTAGAACTCTCAGCTCCTTCTCCAGCGCCATGTCTGCCTGCATGGTCCCATGCATCTCACCATGATGATGATAAACTTCTGAAACTGTAGGCTAGCCCCAATCAAATGTTTTTCTTTATAAGAGTTGCTGTGATTGAGGCTGGAGAGATGGCTCAGCGGTTAAGAGCACTGACTGTTCTTCCAAAGAACCCGGGTTCAAATCCCAGCACCCACATGGCAGTTCACAGATGTCTGTAATTGCCGGTTGTGGTGGCGCACGCCTTTAATCCCAGCGCTTAGGAGGTAGAGGCAGGCAGATCTCTGTGAGTTCAAGGCCAGCCTGGTCTACAAAGTGAGTCCAGGACAGTCAAGGAAACACAGAGAAACCCTGTCTCGAAAAACCTAAAAAAGAGTTGCTGTGGTCATGGTGTCTCTTCACAGCAGTAAAACCCTAGCTAATACACCCCGCCTGGATGGCTTCAGCTAGAAGCCCTCTTACAGTGAATATTAACTTCACTGATCTCCTCTGTTGCTTTCTGTATCTCTTTGTCAGCCTGCAATTCATTGTGTGGTTGAAGACCAACCAGAAAGAAAGTGAGGGAGATGGATCTTCCCTGAGGCCCTTCCAATTGTCACAGTCAGTGAATCCGAAGCCTGGAGTTGCCCTCAGGTCCTGCTCTTGTTCTGGGGAGGCTATCCTCCCTCTGGGTGTTGCCTTAGATAGGCCTTTGGCCTTCAGAGCACAAGGCCTGGTCCTGGACATTGTTGACTGGGAGTATCTCCTATCTTCATTAGCTTGGCAGCTGGCCTTGAGAATAAGCTGGGGACGATGCTAGCCTTGTGAAATGGCTACATTTCACTGTATTGTAATTCTTCAAGAACGTGCAGAAGATACAGTGAGAGTCCTGAAGATAAGTTTTGTTACTGCCAGACTACCTTTCTGAACCTCATCCCCCGACCCTCAGGAAGTGCTGGAGATTAAACCCTGGGGCTCAGCAGGCAAGCCCTCTGTAAGTGCATCCCCAGCCTCGGGACACAGTGAGAGCCCATTGCTTGCCTTGCACTTTGGAGCTAATAGAGAAGCTGCTTTCTCTGGCGGTCATGATCTGATGACAGCACATGGCATGTGGAGCTGAACACGAAGCAATGCCGTGGTGGCCATCAAAGCTGTCACTTACCTGTAACTTCCAAATCAAAATTTTGGGTTTGGTTTAGTTTGGTGGTCCTTTGGATTTTGAGGCATAGTATTACTGTGTAGCACAGGCAGGGCTAGAACTTATTTAGTAGACCATGTTGGCTTCAAGCTCACAGAAATCCTCCTGCCTCAGCCTCCCAAGTGTCCAAACTGTCTGTGTCTCTCTATGTGGCATATATGTGTTTGCACGTGTCTGCACGGATGTGTGAAGGCAATTTCCCCAATCGCCCTCCACCCTAGTTTTCAAGATAGGGCCTTTCTCTGAGCTTGGAGCTCAATGATTTGTGAGACAGGCTGGCCGTGTGCTCCAGGTGTCTGCCCATATCCCCCCCATTGCCTTTCCACTATCAGAGTCACAGATGTGTACCATAATGCCCAGCTTCATATGGGTGCTGGAAATCCAAACATTAAGTACTTGTGTTCATGCGGCAGATACTTTACTGACTCAGCCTTCTCGGCAAGCCTCTAAAATGTTTCATTCAGCAGAACATCCTGTGCCTGCCCAATGTCAGATAAAGAGTTTATAGTGTGGGAAAGGCATTGGAAGCACATTTTTGTCCTCTGTGAGCTTGGGAGTTCCATGCAATGTACTCTTTTCTTTCCATCATGAAAATAACTGTTTAAAGATCATAAACAAAATTATGCTTGTAGAACTGAAATACATACACAGGAAAATGGCAAGAAGAACCTCAGAGTTCCCCTAAATCCAATTACTCAGAGGCAATCATTGTGAGCATGTGGGAGCATTCTGTGTGGCTAGCGCTGTTTGTTTAGATGTGGTCAAGTGTAATCAAGGGAACAGAACTGGAATAATCAGAACATGACTGGGCAAGCTCAGCATTCTTCTGTGTATAGTACCATCTAAATATGATTTCTTTCTTCAGGGAAGAAAAGTAACATATATGCATTTTTATGCTAAATCACCTAAACTATGAAGAATGTCTAGCCTTGTAATAGTTTGTCTTTCTCTCACTTTTTCTCATTCTGTAGTGTAGTGAGAATTTTGGTTTCTTTTTTTTAACATTTTTTATTTATTTATTATGTATACAGTATTTGCTCTACATATATGCCTGGGCAGATCTCAATGTAGATGGCTGTGAGCCACCATGTGGTTGCTGGGAATTGAACTCAGGACCTTGGGAAGAACAGCCAGTGCTCTTAACCTCTGAGCCACCTCTCCAGCCCGAGAATTTTGGTTTCTTAAAAAACACAGAAATATGGGCTGGAGAGGTGGCTCAGAGGTTAAGAGCACTAGCTGTTCTTCCAGAGGTCCTGAGTTCAATTCCCAGCAACCACATGGTGGCTCACAGCCATCTACATTGAGATCTGCTGCCCGGGCATATATGTAGAGCAAATACTGTATACATAATAAATAAATAAATAAACAAACAAACAAACAAACAAACAAATAAATAAATAAATAAATAAATGTTTAAAAAAAAACGCAGAAATAGGGCTGGAGAGATGGCTCAGAGGTTAAGAGCACTGACTGCTCTTCCAGAGGTCTTGAGTTCAATTCCCAGCAACCACATGGTGGCTCACAACCATCTACATTGAGATCTGGTGCCCCCTTCTGGCCTTCAGGCATATATGCAGACCAAATACTGTATACATAATAAATAAATGTTTAAAAAAAAAAACACAGAAATAGCTGGGCATGGTGGCACACGCCTTTAATCCCAGCACTTGGGAGGCAGAGGTAAGTGGATCTCTGTGAGTTCAAGGCCAACCTGGTCTACAAAGTGAGTCCAGGACAGCCAAGGATACACAGAGAAACCCTGTATTGAAAAAACAAAACCATACTACAACTAATGCACCAAAGGGAACAGGATCACAGACTTTTTTTCCTGTCAATGAGACACTTTTCCCTAATGGTGCTGCCTTGTAGGCCCCCAGTGTATGAGGAGACTCTTGGCCCTCATATGACTGCTGAACTGGGGTGGGGGACTGTTATGTAGGGACACTCCACTCCAGAGGAGTGGGATGGAAGGGATAGGGGGTAGAGGGTGGGAGGGCGGGACTGGGAGGGGTGGAAAGAGGACACTGTGATGGAGATGTAACCTGAAGAAATAAATAAATTTAAAAAAAAAGAAAAACCAAAACCAAACCAAAACAAAACAACCCCCTCCAAAAAAACAAAAAACACAGAAATATTGTAAGAATATGTTTTCATTTAATCCCAGGTATGGGGATATAGGGTTGCTTTGCAGCAGCTGACTATGATTTGTCTCCTGCTTTAGCAGAGGCGTGGTTTCACCAGCTGCAGATAGTTTTTGTGAGTATATGAGGTTTGGAATTCTGGGAACTTTTCAGAAGATATACAAATGCTAGAGCCCCAATATGTGGGTTGTTGCTGGTTGGTGCTTGGATGCTGTTGGTTGTGGTTTATTAAGTAATCATGTGCAAAGAAGAAGCAAGAAGAAATTAGATATTCTGATGGTGATATCAAACTTGCCCCAAGGAGCTTGATGCCCCTAATCAACATGAAGTAGTCTAAGGATAATGACAGCCAGTTTCTCCTCTATCCTTTTTTTCTCTCCTATCTAGTGTTAGGGGGTTGAAAGGGAAGAAAAAAAAGGTGGAGAAGGATGGAAGAAAGAACCCACAAAGTAGTAAAAAGCCCAGTTACACTCTGGTTATCATTCCTTAAAGGAAACCAGTGCTTCTAGGGTCTTCATCTTTCTGCAGTCTTCTTGAAGAATAACCCCTTCCTGAATATGCGGTAGTGTTGACACCAGTAAGAATTTTTAGTTCTAAAAGTTTTAACACTGTAAGAACTGCCCCAGTCACAGTGTAAAACACTTCATCTCCATAAGTCAGGCAAGTATGGGGGTCAATGGCTAGCAATCCTATTTAGTTTGGGGCTTTACATACATCCCCTTTTTAATAATTCTCCTTTACCTGCATGTACAATGCAAGCATACCCCTCTTGAAACAATGTGCTAGCAATGTTGGACCCCTGCCTGCATTGGGCTACACATTATACCCCTCTCTGAACAATAGTGTAAGCTTCTCTAATACTAATAACAATTGATATTAGTTTCTATTCAAATACATTCCCAATATATCCAGGTATAAGGAATAGAAAGGCTGGTCTGGCCTGAACTGATTTGGGGTGCAAGGTCAGAAACCCAAAGCTGTGTCTTCAAAGTGAAACTTAGGGGAGAATCCCCCATTTGTCCATCTCATGCCTATGTATATTGGGAAAGCATATATTAAAATGAGATGTATTAAGGGAATGGACATGAATAGTAGAAACATTATTATATAATCTTACTCTATCAGTCAGAATAAAGACCCTCACTGTATCCCTTAGTAAGAGAACTCATCCTTTCCTTAAACCTCCCCAAAAAGGAAAACCTAAACAATAGTTGGTCCCTTATGTAGCCCGCTGTCAGTCTTGACAGTGCATTCTTCTACAGTCTGTACTATCATTTTGTTACAAACAGAGTTATCCTGCTACTTTTGCAAATCTGTGTGAGCCCTCATTTTCAGTTCTGTAGGTAAGAGGCCAAAAGCCTGGAAGCACTCCACTTTGACCCTGGCCTGGCCACTGACAGCAGGGCCAGCCAGGAGATGAGAAAAAAACTTTCTTTTCTGTCTTACTGCTTAAAAAAAAAAAAAAAGAAAAGAAAAGAAACCTTCACTACTTTCTACTCCTCTCATTCTGATGTCTGTAGCTGACAGCCAGCTGAGCCAGTCAGTGTGGTCAGAGAGCCATTAGTGAACAGCCAGACCCCTTCACCTGACCCATGAATAGCGGAGGTTATCAGGTGAGGTAGATGGATGCCAGGACTCAGTTCCTGGGGGAAAGTGGGTTGTGACAGACGGTTGCCCCTCATCAGCTCTTCACCCAAGGCGAAAATGATGACAAGGCAAAAGAGAAACAGGTGACTTTCTCCAGACAGGGACAAGTTAAAATCTCCTGCAGCCCTCCCCCTCTCCTTCATCTACCATTGTTTCAAGACAGACTCTTGCAGCTGCTTGAGACTTTCCAAAATTCTTCCCCTACCCCTCCCATTTCTCCCGCTTTTTCCATCTAATCTTACAGGACCCTAAAGTAATTTTGCTAGGCCTTACCCTTGGGTTGTTTCTGCTCTCTGAAACTGAACCTAATTCTGCGCTATCTGAATTTTAAATGTTTTTCTCCCCCCTTTAGTCTTGTTTTCTTTTAATTTCACACGTGTCTTAAGCTGCAGATGCCTAGCCTTGACATTCAAATGCTAAGAACACGATTTCTTGCTTGTTCTGTGGCTTTGCTTGAGTAGTTCACAAGCTTGCCTGCAGGGTCAAGCTGATGATTAAAAGGGAAAGGAACACAAGTTAAGCATGTGAATACTAGACTTTTATCCAGCCAGGAAATAATATTGCCTCACAAAATGGGGATCTCCCTCTGTTCTACCCTTGCTTGACTGTTCCTCCTGACTTTAAAACTTCTGTTGTGTGCCAATCAGCAGGCTCAGGCTAAACAATTAAAAGTCTTTAGGGCGTCTGCTAATAAAAGACTCACCGCAGGGTAACTGGGTCGTGGAATTAAGCAAATTAGACTCTTCCCAGAGCAAGACAACTCTACACATCACCCAGGTCAATGCTTTTACGGTGTGCTGATCTGGATGAGAACCGCTCCCAGGGGCTTGTCTCTTTGCGTGGTTAGTTCCTAGTTGATGAACTGTTTACTAGGAATTAGGAAGTATGGGGTTGTTGGAGTAGATGTGACCTCGATGGAGGAGGTGTGTCACTGGGGTAGGCTTTGAGGTTTCAAAAGTCTCCACTAGGCTTTCTCTCTCTCTCTCTCTCTCTCTCTCTCTCTCTCTCTCTCTCTCTCTGCCAGATACTTTCGGATCAGGATGTAAAGCTCTCAGCTACTGCTCCAGTGCTATGCCTGCCTGCTTCCTGCCATGGTGATAATGGACACACCATCTGAAACAGTAAATAAGCCCCCAGTTAAACACCTTCTCTTAAAAAAGCTGCCTTGGTCATGGTGTCTCTTCACAGCAAAACAACAGCAACAAAAATATATGGATAATGTGAATGATTTTTAATCTTCCTTGATGTGGCTTTTAAAACATCTATTACTAAATTGTGTGGGTCTCACATTTCCTGACTAATACAATCTCTAAATTTAAGGGTTCAGGGACCCCTTTCTTCTCTAGACATAACCCACCCTGTCTAATTTGAGAATTGCTTCTTAACTCCATTACTTATGAAACATCTTATAGCTTTTCCCTCTCCCATTTCCTATGCAAATTCTAAGGAAACAAGCATTCTTAGATCATGGTATTTCCTTCACTTACGTGATTGGGAAACCAGCCTGCCAGGACCCCAATGTTCTTTTTCTTTTCTTTTTTTCTTTTTTTTGGTTTTTTGAGTCAGGGTTTTTCTGTGTATCCTCTGACTGTTCTGGACTCACCTTGTAGACTAGGTTGATCTTGAACTCACAGAGATCTGCCTACCAAGTACTGGGATTAAAGTCATGTACCACCAGGCCCAGCAATTACAGATAGCTGTGAACTGCCATGTGGATGCTGGGATTTGAACCCTGGTCCTTTAGAAGAGCATCCAGTGCTTTTAACTGCTGGGCCATCTCTCCAGCCCTCCCAGTGTTTTTTTTTTTTTTTTTTGGTTTCTCGAGACAGGGTTTCTCTGTGTATCTCTGGCTGTCCTGGACTCACTTTGTAGACCAGGCTGACCTCGAACTCACAGAGATCCACCTGCCTCTGCCTCCCAAGTGCTGGGATTAAAGGCATGCGCCACCACCGCCCGGCTCCTCCCAGTGTTCTTCTAATGATTATATTAAGCCACTGCTACTAACTACAGATAAAGCCCCAAATTCTCTTTCAGGCAGTACATCAGCATGAGTCAGTACCTTTCATAGGTTTGCTGAGGTCCTATTCTCCAACCAGAGGGTGGCTGGAAGCCACTGCATTCACCCAGGAATGCCACAGCTGGAAAGAGGACATAAATTGTGGAGGAACTCGGACTTAAGGGTAAAGAGACAAAGGTGGCATTGAGTGCTGTCAATCTAGCCTGAAATTGGAGGTGTTCTGAATCCTAGGGAGGGATTCCACATGAGGCTGCCCCAGGAATCCATACTCAACTGATTCTTTAACACGCCCTTTGAGGGAATCAAGTCAGGAACCTCCCATTTTCTCCCCTCCTTTGCAGGTCATTATGGGAAACTTCCATTCAGTTCTTCCAGATACCAACCCTATGGGGAGGGGCAGTGATCAGGGCAGAAACTGACAAACGTTTGACCCAAGCACAAAGGGTACCACATTTTATTGTGACACTGCCTGACTCTAATACAAACTGGAGGACAGACAGAGATGGTATCAAAATGGTAGCCTTGTGTATATTGCCATCCTTTAATTAGAATCCCAAAGAAAATGGTCTGGGATTCCAATGTGCAAGTGTCCTTGGCCCCCTAAAAAGACACTTCCATCTACCAAGGAACCAGGGAAGCCCCCAAAACAATGGGGCTGACCCATTTTTGAGAGGTCCACATGATTTTTAGGGGGTAATCCCATACCACCTTCCTCTGATGGATCATGAAACCCAATGCTGAGAAGGTTAGCAGATAATGTTTGAGACCCATAGCAGAGAATTCCCTGTTTTCTGTCACCTGCCTACCTAATGTTTCTTCCACCACACCCACAGTGACATCCTTTCTTAGGTATGAAGTGTCCTCAGTCTCAACTTACATGGACTTCACACAACTGCCCTTCAGCCTCTTTCCTCTTAGGTCTGAGTTCCTCTGTAACTTATGTCCTCTTCCCAGCTGTGGCATTCCTGGATGAATGCAGTGACTTTTGGTCACCCTCTGGTTGACATGTGATCCCCCCTCAGTGAGCCTCTTGTGAAAAGTGCTGACTCATGTGCTGATGCACTGCCTGAGAAGTTGGAGCGGTATCTAGAATTAGGAGTGAGGGTTTACTACAACCATCATGAGACCAGCCAGATGACCAATCAGGTAAGTCAAGGGCAAAAGCCTATAGTCAGTATGATTAAGGAGTATGATGAAATTGATGATCTAGCCTGCCTCCATCTTGAGCTTGAAAGCCATTTTATAGTAAAGACAAATTAGATTCATTTCTGTTTATGATTAAATCTGTTTTTCAGGGATTGAGCTATGCCCTCCCTGTAACCTTAACTACAAATGGTTCTGTACTGTCTGTTCTAAGAAACTGCTACTGTGCCTTAGTTTCAGAAGGTTATTATGACATTATTATGTACCTTGTTATGATCACCTTGTTTTATTACCAGCTCATTATGACCATTTTGCTATGGCCACCTTGTTGTGACCACCTTGTTATAACTACCTTGTTATGACCACCTTGTTTTAAGACCAACTTGTTATGACCAGTTTTCTAAGACCACTTTGTTGTGACCACCTTATTTTGACCACCACCTTGAAACAGAAATGAATCTAAGTTGTCTTTACTATAAGATGGCTTTCAAACTCAAGATGGAGGCAGGCTAGATCATCAATTTCATCATACTCCTTAATCATACTGACTATAGGCTTTTGCCCTTGACTTACCTGATTGGGCATCTGTCTTGCTTCAGGAACTTGTTATGACCACCTTGTTGTGACCATCTTGTTTTGACCACCTTGAAACCATGTCTTTGCTTCAGGAAATTGTCATGACCACCTAGTTCACCACCTTATTGTGTCCACCTTGTGTCCACCTT
>CAJQZJ010033939.1:26693-55912 GCA_907164525.1 Lophiomys imhausi
TTGTGTCCACCTTGTGTCCACCTTATTGTGTCCACCTTGTGTCCACCTTATTGTGTCCACCTTGTTGTGTCCACCTTATTGTGTCCACCTTGTTGTGTCCACCTTGTTGTGTCCACCTTGTTGTGTCCACCTTGTTGTGTCCACCTTGTTGTGTCCACCTTATTGTGTCCACCTTGTGACCATGTCTTTGTTTCAGGAGGTTGTTATGAACAACTTGTTCTGCCTATGTTCTGCTTCTGTAACCCTGACTATTTTCCTGCCAAATCCCCTATTTGGAAACTTCCTACTCCCGAGCTATAAAAACTCTTAGCTTACCCATGTCCAGTGTGGATCTCTTGAATTCTGTCTTTAGGGAGAGACAGTCCATGCACATGAATTAAAAGTTTGCTTTAGTTTAGCCGGGCGGTGGTGGCGCATGCCTTTAATCCCAGCACTCAGGAGGCAGAGGCAGGCGGATCTCTGTGAGTTCGAGGCCAGCCTGGTCTACAAAGCGAGTCCAGGACAGCCAGAGCTACACAGAGAAACCCTGTCTCGAAAAAACAAAAACAAAAAAAAAAACAAAAAAAAAGTTTGCTTTAATTAATTTGGCTATGATTTGGGGTGGTAGTCTTTCTCCTTGCATCTGTGGGATTAAAAATATGCAGAGGAGTTTTGGCTCGTTGGGATTCTTGCTTCCTTCATCCGCTACCTTTACATTTTAGGTGATAGTTTGTTCATGATTTAACTTTAGACTTAATATTTCTGTTATGCATTACTTGTACTTATTGTGTCAAACAGAGGATTTACAAAAAATTAAAACCAGTGGGTGGGAGTGGTGGCATATGCCTTTAAATCCCAGCACTCAAGAGGCAGAGGCAGGCAGATCCCTGAGTCTGAGGCCAGCCTGCTCTACAGAGTGAGTTCCAGGACATCCAGGGCTACACAGAGAAAACAAACAAATAAAATAAAACCAGATCTAGATCATTTTTTATTTTTTAAAGTTTTTTCAAGACAGGGTTTCTCTGTGTATCCCTGACTATCTTGGAACTCACTCTGTAGACCAGGCTAGTCTTGAGCTCACAGAAATCCACCTGCCTCTGCCTCCCAAGTGCTGGGATTAAAGGCATGTGCCCCTACACCTGGCCCTTAGAGACAGTTCTGAACTGCCATGTGGGTTCTTGGATTTGAACCTGGATCCTTTGGAAGAGCAGCCAGTGCTCTTAACTGGTGAGTCATCTCTCCAGCCCTGGATCATTTATTTATTGGACAGAGAATTACATTTTAGTTCAGTAGTACTTCCGTCACATATGTATGGCCTGGATTCATTTCCCAGTACTGGAAAAAAAAAAGATTTATTGGTTAGAGATTATAGAATTTCAAATTGTGGCATCTATTGCCAGAAGGGCCTTCAAAACTGCAAGATGATGCCTATGCTGGTTGGGTTTTGTTACTATTGTTTTGTTTTGCTTTTTTCTATTTTGCCACAGCCCTCACAGATGGGTCCTGGAAGCTTGACTGGGAGTAATGGAAGACTAAGACAGACAGACACAAGTAATGTAAATCTGGGATGGAGCTGTTTCATTCAGCAGCTAAGATATCATCAGGGAGGTTGTTTGTAGCTAATCTTGGTAGGAGTCTCAGGGATGTAATCATGCATTCATCCCCGAGGTGGAAACTAGGATCTATACTTTTTTTTTTTTTAAAGATTTATTTATTATGTATACAGTGTTCTGTCTGCAGGTATATCTGCAGGCCAGAAGAGGGCACCAGATTTCATTATGGATGGTTGTGAGCCACCATGTGGTTGCTGGGAATTGAACTCATAACCTCTGGAAGAGCAGCAAGTGCTCTTAACCGCTGAGCCATCTCTCCAGCCCAGGATCTATACTTTTGCACATACTGTTTTTAGCTAATGGTCAGCGTATGGTTAACATCTGTACTCCAACCAAGAGAAGACGTTGCCGTTCCTGAGTCTGAAGCATTGGCATCCTTGAAACAGCCATTTTCATTTCATGAATACTCATTCATACAGCAATACATTCACTCCTCACACAAACTGGGGTCATCTGGGAAGACAGAACTTCAGTTGAGCAAACACATCCATTGGCCATGGACGAGTCATGAGGGCACCTTCTTGATTAATTGATGTAGGTGAGCCTGGTCCACTGTTCATGGTACCTCCCCTGGGCAGGCTGTCCTGGGTTGTATAAGAAAGGAAGCTGAGCGATCCATGGAGAGAAGTCAATAGGAAGCATTCCTCCATGGTCTCTGCTTCAGTTCATGCCCTGACTTCCTTTGGTGACAGACTGTAATTGAATTGGAATATGTAAGCCAAATCCATTCTTTCCCCCCCCCCCCACCGTGTTGATTTTGGTCATGGTGTTTTATCACAGCTACAGAAACCAAAGATGGTCTTTTCTCCTATAACTCTGACAACAGACAAAATCCTTTCGATGAGTCTCCTTCAGTCTGGTAACTGAAAATTGTTATTTTGTTGCCTTCTAAATGCATTTCATTGAACACTGGGAAAGTTTAACCTCCTTTTGTGTATGTATTAGTCACAAGGGATTCTCTACCAGTTTGTGTTAGGGTTTCACAATGATCAGAGGGCCAAGGAATGCTTCAGAGATCACACCACACACTACACCACACAACAGACCTCATGCAAGAGATTTACTGGTGGGGGCCCTGCTTGCTGAGCTGGGAATGGGAGAGAAAGAGAGAGAGAAAACTGTGATGGCATTGCCTTTATAAAGGGCATGCAACTCATGGCAACACTGGAAATATGCCACATTTGTGGCTGGTGATGGCATGGCTGCTGGTGCTGGGCTGTTGAAGGCAGGCTGGGGACCATCTGGCTCTGGAATGTGAGTGGTTCTTGCTTTACCAACAGTCTGTTCATATCCCTAGGAAAAGCTGAGCTTTAAAAAGATGGCACAAGCCGGGCGGTGGTGGCGCACGCCTTTAATCCCAGCACTCGGGAGGCAGAGGCAGGCGGATCTCTGTGAGTTCGAGGCCAGCCTGGCCTACAAAGTGAGTCCAGGACAGCCAGAGATATACAGAGAAACCCTGTCTCAAAAAACCAAAAAAAAAAAGAAAGAAAGAAAGAAAGAAATAAAAAGATGGCACAAAGCCAGACGTGGTGGCACACACCTTTAGTCCCAGCACTTTAGTCCCAGCACTCAGGAGGCAGGGGCAAGTGAATCTCTGTGAGTTCAAGGTCAGCCTGGTCTACAGAGTGAATCCAGGACAGCCAGAGCTGTTACACAGAGTTGGAAAAAAAAAAAAAGGATGGCACAAAGCAGATAACCACAGTAGATACCTTATTATTGTTCTTTACATGGAGAGAGGACACCGAAAGATAACACTGCATGGTACAACTATATTTTATGTTCCTTGAATTTCGAAACTGTGGCAAAATGAGTAGAACTGCCTGTAAGCATCTCCAGAAGTTCGTTCCAGGTTATTTGAACCAGCCAGCTGGCACTGGGCATAGCCCTAGTTAAAGGAGCCGACCAAGGTTGGGAAGAACTCCTCTTTCAACAGGAACACACCTTCATCTGCTCCAGATGGCTCCATGTACTAGGAAGCAGGTGCTCTTGACATCTCTTTTGAACACCTGGCAACCTACATGCCTTCCACAGGCACAATGCATGCATGTGCCATTCACAGATTCTTTCTTACATTTCAGTCTATAGCCAACATCCCTTCTCACAGCACAGTGACTGGCCCATCAGCACACTGGCCCAGCACTGCTCCCTTGGGATGACAGACCCCTACTTCCTTTCCACTTCTTTTGTTTTGTTTGTTTGTTGTGTATCACGTATCCCAGGCTGGCTTTGAACTAGCTCTGTTGTCAAGGATCACTGGAACTTCTGAACCTCCCACCTCTACCTCTTGCCTTTTCACCTCCTGGCCCAACCTTCTGAGATTTCTCTTTCCCGAACAAAGCCAGTACTCAGTGGAGGGTTCAAATCCATCAGAAATCCCAGAGAAATAAGGTGATGGTCTAGAGAGGCCTGTGTTTTATAAAAGAAACACACAGAAAGTCATGCAGGGCCATCCTTCCTCATCCATCTCAGTTCCTACATAGTGTTGGCCTGAGAATGAGGATGGAAAAGTCTGAGGAGGATAGATAAGGATGAGCAGAACGCTGCTATGAATTACAGCAAGGCTAAATAAAGTATTAAACTAAGTATTTAAACTAATTATTAAAGTTTTAAACTAAAGTATCAAACTGCACTGACTCTAAATACAACTGCTTCCTTTGACTAAATTAGGCCCGCTATTTAGGAAAAAAACCATTTAAGTATTGTATTGTGTTTTATTGTACAACAAAAATGAAAAACACATAAGTGTTGGGGATGGTGACACTTTGTGTTGGGGATGGTGAGGGTAGCCCAGCTCTTAAAACTAAGAGTTTTACGTCAGCCTGGGAAATATAGTGAACATCCTCTTACAATAGTAAATTAGAGCCTGACCTGGTGGCTCATACCTATAATCCTGAAAGGTTAAAGTCATGAGTTTGAGGCCAGCATGGGTTACTTAGTAAATTTCAGGCCAGCCTCAGCTACAGAATGAGATGCTGTCTCAAAAAAAAATTTGTTGCCGGGCGGTGGTGGCGCACGCCTTTAATCCCAGCACTTGGGAGGCAGAGGCAGGCGGATCTTTGCGAGTTCAAGGCCAGCCTGGTCTACAAAGCGAGTCCAGGACAGCCAGAGCTGTTAAACAGAGAAACTCTGTCTCGAAAAACCAAAAAAAAAATTTGTTTAAAGCATAGATAAAATAATAATTAAATTAGTTCATGAAAAATGTCTAGGGCTAGGGGTGTAGTTCAGGGTTACAGTGCTGGTCTAGTAGGCTGGAGGCTCTGGGTTCAATACCCAGCACCACCAAAACAAGAAAATAATAACACAAAAGGAAAAAAGTAACATAAGGAAACAACGAGCTCTAACTATTCGGCTCAGAAGTATGAAGTGTATTCATAACCTTATACAACTCATTTTCATTTTCTTTGTGTGTGTGCATGTGTGTGCGTGTGTGTGTGTAAGACCACATACATGCCATGATATTCATGTGGAAGTCAGAGGACAGCTTTCAGGAGCCAGTTCCCTCCTAGGTCGTCAGGCTTGGTGGAAACGCCTTTGTCCCTGAGCCATCTCATTGGGTGTCTTACTTAGAGTCTGTATTACTGTGATGAAACACCACGACCAAAAGCATATTGGGAAGGAAAGGGTTTATTTGGCTTATATTCCATATCACTACTCATCATTGAAGGGAGTCAGGACAGGAACTCAAACAGGGCAGGAACCTGGAGGCAGGAGCTGATGCAGAGGCCATGGAGGGGCGCTGCTTTCTGGCTTCCTCACCATGGCTTGCTCAATCTGCTTTCTTATAGAACCCAGAACCTCCAGCCCAGGGGTGGCGCCACACACAATGAGCTGGCCCCTTCCACAGGTTAGCCTACAGCCCAGTCTTCTGGAGGCATTTTTTCAATTAAGTTTCCCTGCTCTCTGATGACCACAGCTTGTGTCAAGTTGACATAAAACTAGCCAGCACACTGGCTGGCTGTTTGTTTTTTTCCTTCTTTCCTCCTTTTCTTCCTTCCTTCCTCTTTTTCTTCTTTTTTCCTCCTTTTCCTCTTCTTCCTCCTTCCTTCTTCTGTCTGTCTCTCATTCTCCCTTTATGCATGTGTGTCTCCCTCCTTCTTTCTCTGAAATGGATAGGGCCTCACCATATAGCCCAGGCTAACCTAGAACTCAAGATCCTTCAGCCTTGGCCTCCTAAGTGCTAGAACTATATGAATAGCACCAGCCTATCAAAGGCTACACAAATGAACTTGTCCCAAGAAACAAAACCAAATGAAAAGATACAAACTCACAAAGCTCTGAGACAGGGACTGGGCCTTTGACGGCCCTCAAAACCTGGCCCACTGCAGTAATGTCCCTAACTTACAGCATCTTAGAGATAACATCAAAACAGGAGTAATAAAAACAAAAATAGGTAAACTGGACTTAACTAAAATTAAAAATATTTGTGTTTCGAAGGATACTGTCACATGCCTGGGGATGCCTTAGGAAACAAAATCTTTGCTGGCAAGATGGTACTAATGGATATGCACACATACTGATGATGATAATAATAAATTAAATTGAAAGAAATGAAATATTTGGGTCACACAACACGCCTACTGAATCCAAAACTCTGGGGTAGAACTCAGCAATCTATGTTTTTTAAAAAATGCTCTAAGCAAGACATAATGCCTCATGCCTGTCATCTCTGCATCCTGAAGCAGGAGAGTTTGAGGCCACCTTGGGCTACATAGTGAGTTCCAGGCCAGCTGAGGCTACAGAGTGACACTCAGCTGAAACTCTTACCCCAACCCTTTCAAACCAAGTCAAACAATAGAAAGCTGACCAGATGAAAATACTGCACACCCAGGTTTGAGAATCACTGTGGACCAGCCTGAAGGTGCTATCTCAGTTCCTGCTCTTTCTAGGTATGTGTTTCCTCTGTTGTTACTGCTGAGCTTCCTCTACTGCTCATGCTTCCACAACAGACTTTCTTATTAAAGATGGCTAATAAGTCCTTTTTTTTTTTAAGATTGAGTCTCATGTAGTCCAAGTTATCCTCAAACTTGCTATGTAGCGGAGTATGGTCTTGAACTCCTGATCCTCTTGCCTCTGTCTGGAATGATAGGCTTTTACAATGATGTCTAATTCCTAAACTTAATATTTTGGGACATTAGTCAAATTAAGACAAGCACCCAGCACAGAAAGGAGATGGACATGGGTGACCATCTTGGTTATCTTGAGTTAGCAACCTCTTCAAAGTTGTTCCCAGTATCCCTTCCTCCTGGATGGAGGAAGGATAGGGAAAAAAGGATGGGAAAAACAAAGGACCAATTTCTCAAAAGGAGTGTCAGAGGCAGAATCTCTTATAGAATTCCTATAGCATAGGAATCTTTTAGGAGTCAATAGAAGACAATCAGATTGACCAGCCATCCCAGTTTGCCTGTGACTTTTCTAAATGACACTGGAAGTCCTAGATGAGGAAAACTCCTAAACCCTGAGCAAAGTACAATTTGTCACCTAAGAACTGAAGTACGGTGGGATGATTGGTGTGTAGAGTGTTCTCTCTGTGTGTGTCATACACTCTACTCTTGCATTGGAGGAGGGTCTTTGTGGGGACCCAGGAAATGGATGTATGAGAAATGCCTCATGGCTGGGAAAATGAAAGTAACTTGTGGGAGATATCTAAGATAGTGCCGACTGGAAGATGCTGGGGAGGAATTGAAACCCAATCATGGGTATAGCTGATTGGGTGAGCAAGACTTCCGTACTCATGACCAATGCACGATTATCATGTTACCAGACTTATGTTATATGATTTATGTGATGTAATAGGATGACCTTTAATGTGATTGGCCCACGTAGCCTCATGTGCAAACACCCATTCAGTTCTGTATATAAGCTAGGGGATGAAACATTAAAAATGGGAAATGCTAGCCGGGCGGTGGTGGTGCACGCCTTTAATTCCAGCACTTGGGAGGCAGAGGCAGGCGGATCTTTGTGAGTTCGAGGCCAGCCTGGTCTACAAAGCGAGTCCAGGACAGCCAGGGCTACACAGAGAAACCCTGTCTCGAAAAGCCAAAAAAAAAATGGGAAATGCTTAGATATCACCCCTGTTGCATCTGTTTGTCTTCAGAATGAAGGTTGGAGAGTCTGGTGGGCAGCATACTCATCTTTTCCCTGAGACTCCCTTATGTGGTTGGTGATCACCCTCTAAGGGCCCACAGCAGGTTTTTGCACTGTGTGTTCAGATGCTGATTTCGGTGCCCTGCAATCTGGTTACCATCTGGATTACAGGGATTGTCTTGAATATTGAACCATCTCCTATATCAATGAAGTATAAAGAATGTTCCCTAATTATCTTTGATTGGTTAATAAAAGTTGCTGACAGCCTATAGCTAGGCAGAAGAGAAGTAGAAGGAGCTGAGGTTCCATGGCTTGGAGTCTCAGGGGGACCATGAGATGAGAGAGAGAGACAGAGAGAAGAAGAGGAAGAAGAAAGAAGTTGCCATGGGATAATATGGTCATGATGGCTGGCCTGATGGAGCAGAAGCAATCCAAACAGAATATATGGCAAGTGATATTGGGGTACAAGGCTGGGAAAAAGCAAGACTGCTTAGAGCATTCATATTTGCCCAGTTCTAGTGCTTTAAAGCTTATTTTGAGTCTAACAGTCTTTGTGTCTTTTATTCAGAAACTAAATGGTCTGAAGTGGGGTAGAAACCCATAATAGATATTTAAAAGCAAAAGGGGCATAGTGAACCCCCTGAATAGCAATTATTGCAATACTTGGAATCCAGTGTTGGCACAGAATCCAGGCTTAGAACCTAAGAAGTCCTGGATGGAAAGTGGTTTCCTAGCCAAAGAGCAGGGAACCTATGAATGCCAGCAGAAGGTAGTGCTGTGGTCTCTCTCAGACCAGAGTCTGAGGGCACAGTAGCTGTGAATTCTTCCAAGTACAGCACAATTAAAAGCACACTGGGAGTCACCTACCCCTAGAGGCATTGAAGATGTGGCTGCTATGTCACATATACATCAGTAGGTAGAGAAGAGGGAGGCTATGTCTACATTCACTGTTCTGACCTATGAACATCTGAATGAATAGTAGCCTAACATTCCTGGAAAACATCAAGCCGAAGACCAACACCAGTTCAGTGCCATGGGGCCCAGACAGGAAGCTAGCCTATGACATCCACCAATCCAGCACCAGTGGCAGACAGGAGATCTGGCCCCAATGTGGTTACAGAAGCAGAAACTGCTGTCCCTGCCCCTCACAAGCTGCAGCACTCAGGAGAACAGGCCCTGTGCCTCACCTGGACAGCACAGTACAGCTGGCCTGGAATGTGTGGGATGTGGGTGAGTGGGAGAACAGAAGCCTGGTCAGGGCCTACCGAATCCCCAGCCTGGTGCCTGATAAGAGACACAGACCCAGCCAAATGTGAGTGAAGACCTGAAGCTGTGCAGGAGCAGTTGGAAAGGCCTGGCCAGGGCCAGCAGAAGGCAGAGCCAGGAACCCTCAACTAGCTGAATAGCTGGGCAGGGCTAACAACAGTGCGAGATGCAAACTGAAATGCCCCAAGCCTCTGAACTGGTAAGGTATTGAGTCTGGAAAACAATAAAAGAGAAGGGAAACTGTGTATTTAAAAAAAATTATAGGAAGAAATGCCTCAAACAGGGGTATTTGGAGATGTTATATGTACTTTTGGATGGAATATGTTACTATTCCTGGGGTATGTTACGGCCAGTCTGCAATACTTGGGTCAGACTTGAGAAGGGAGTTCCCTGCCCCAAACACCAGTGGCTGTCCCAGTAAGAAACTTCTGTGGCAAAATGAAGGCATGGCCGTCATCCCATGTGTAGTTGCAGTGACTTGAGAACATGACATACACTGCATTCTAGACCTTCCCCTAGAGTTTTGGATTTAATAGGGCTAGAAAGACAGTTGGGCAGTGGAATTTCTTAGAAGTCCACCTGCCATCTATGTCAATGTATAACACAAAGCAATGTAGAAAGGGGTCAGTTGTGGAAGTTAAAGTCCTTGAAGGTGAAGTATTTGGGTACTGGAGGAAGAGGAAATTAGAAAGTCTCCATATGAAGAGAAATCTAGAAGACCAGGGGATGATAACAAAGGCAATTGTTTTAAATAACTAAAATGTCCTAATCATTTGATTTTACCAGTGAAGACTCAGGAGCCAGATGTTGGGGTAAAGACCCGCTAACTCAGAGAGGCAGAGAAAGCACCCTGCTGATCTTTCTATTCAGCTGAAAACCCTAGAGGAAAAAGCCCAGAGCTAAAAAGTTGCTTCTTCTCTACACTGTCTTAAATACCCTTCAGCTCAATGCCCCTTCTTTCTGTTTAATCCTGTCAGCTGGTTTCTTACTCTGCCTTTTGACATAGGGTTAACTTTATTTAATCCTGTGTAGACAGTTCTTGGTTTAAAGGTGTGTGCTAGGGTATATCCACATCACAAGCACTTGTTTACAGTAAACAGAAAACTCTAGTATCAAAGACTGAACCATCCCATAAATAGAAACAGATTTTTCCAGTTCACAAACTCAGGGTTCACAATGTGTCCAAATATCCTACAACATATAATGGCTGGATCAAAGGTCTAGATCCACATTTCAGAACCAGAGCAGATATACCCTGAGTGCAGACTAGGCAGAGGGGCAGGGGACAGGGGACTCATCAATGGGTCTAAGTATCCACATTTCTCAGGAAGCCAGAGATACCAGCAGTGCTTGAAGCCAAGTGACTGTGACTGCCTGAAGATGATCAGCTGAGGCTGGGTAGTCAAGCATAGTGGGACTTTCTTGGATCTACCACAGTATAAATAATGACATGGAGGGTTTTATATAGTTTAAAGCTTAGACCGTTAGCTGGGGCAGATTCTCAGCTACCATCCAGACTTAACGTGACTATTCTACCTGTGATAGCTACCTATCTGCTTTCTTCATGTCTGTCTATCCTCTTCTGTGTCTGCTTCTGGATCTTCTTCATGTCTGCTTTCTTCTCCCAGAAACCCTCTGTCTGTATGGAAGTTCTGCCCTCCATTTCCTGCCCAGTTATTGGCTGTCAGCTCTTTATTAAGCCAATAGGCCTGAGTGAGGAAGGGTGAATGTTTACAAAATATGAGGCCAGTGATGAGCCACAGAAATAATAATACTGGGCTGGAGAGATGGCTCAGCCATTAAAGGCTAGGCTCACAACCAAAAATATAAGAAATAACAATACCAAGATCTGGCCGGATCTCAGTGGGTCTAGCAATCAACAATTGACTATACAGAGGCAACCTTCACACAAAGTACAAAAGGTTACCCCAACAGTCAACTCATTTGTTGGTTTCCTGCTTTCTTTTCTCATTAAATACACTGTAATCTCAGCTACTTAAGAGACTGGGGCAAGAGGATTTCAAGTGCAAGATTCTGTCTCAAAAGAAAAACAAAACTCCCAGCAATCTGGCTGCTGGACTAGACTCCAGTGGTTACAAGTAATGTGAGGGCTGGTGCCAACGTTGTCAGATCACTAGGACAACCCTTTCTGAGAGAAACAGAAAAAGATACAACCCCCACATGAGCAAACCCCAATTTGTTCACCAGCCTTGCTGGTTGGGCAACAGTTTGACCCTTATCACACCCTGAAGTAAACTAGGTGAAGTGCTAGTACATTGAATGTAATGTGAATTACACAAATTAATCTTCAGAGGACTGTGTAGCTCAGTGTCTGTCTAACATGTGTGAGATCCTGGGTTCAGTTCCTAAGTGCCACAAAAACAAACAATGAATCTTGAGAGAAAGTCGCTTTCCCCTCTCCTCCGTGTCAAGCTTCCCGAGAGAAAAGGTCAATGGGAGACTGAAGACTCTGAGCGACAGAGGGGGAGTCAGGGTGCGGTGCAGTCCCTGAAGTTTGCATGGTTTTTCTGTTCTACTTCCCCTGGGTTCTCTGTAGTGCTTTTTGTTTATTTGCTTGGTTTTGTTTTCGTAAAATGAACTCCATTTTGTTCATAGTCAAAAGACACCAGCCTGCCGATGCTTTTCTGTTCAGCATTTCACAGTTATCTCTCAGCAAAGCTGTTCCTGAGTGACCAGTGCTGAGCTCTGTGCTAATTATCCTGCAGTCACAGCTCTTGTTTACCATCCCCCACTAGTTCAGTTCCTCCCATCCACTTCAGTTCGCTTTGCAAGGGAAATACGAGGGAAAGCTGGCTTGTGACTCAAGCTGCCTGGGCTGGAAAGCCAAAGGTAGATGTTGTCTTTAGTCTATGAGCCTCCACCTAGGGTTCAATTGGGTATACAGTGTCTCAGGGAGCTGGAGGAATTCAGGCTAAAGTATGTGCCCTGAGGGCTGATTAGATGTTGGGCCAGAAGAAGCTGAGACTGTATGGTTCCTCCTCCTCTTTGTTTGTTTGCATGTTTTTCTCGATACAAGGCTTCTCGGTGTAGCTCTGGCTGTTCTGGAACTCACTCTATAGACCAGGTTGGCTACGAACTCACAGAGATCCACCTGCCTCTGCCTACTAAGTGCTGGGATTAAAGGCCACTGAGCCATTTCTCCAGCTCTGCCCCTGCTCCCAGTTTCCTCTTTTAAAAAAGGAATTTATTAGGCTGGGGCATGGTGCCCTTTAATCCCAGCACAGGCAAGCAGATCGCTGTGAGTTGGAGGCTAGCCTGGTCTACAAAGCAAGTCCAGGACAACCAGGACTACACAAAGAAATCCTGTCTCGAAAAACCAATCAACCAACTAAACAAACAAACAGAAAACAAAAAAAGAAAGTATTCCAGAGGCTGGGACTACATTCAGGAATTTGGGTCATAAGTATAGCTCTGCATTTAGATCAAGGGGCCTATTGAGTTTTAACCTACACGTTCTCCCAGCATCCTTCAGTCCCTACCTGTTACAGGACATGGCTAACATACCCCACCCTCTACCCTGAACTTTCCAGTCCAGGCTGCCCTTCCCCCAGAGGCTCTTCCCTATATAATCCAAATATTTTGGTTAAAAAACTTGTCTTTTTTTTTCTTTGTTCCTTTGTACCTTTGGCCTCCTGGCTGCTGTATTTTGTTCCTCTCTTTCCCCTCTACCAACATGGTTCAGGGTCATGACCACTCTGGACTCTCCCAGATGTCTGCCCCTGGCTATGCCCTCCCAAATACCTATAATAAATTTTCTCCTCCACCATACCTAGGAGCAGTCATGTTTCCTTTCCTTTTTATTTCTTTTTTCAGGGCCTTTTAAAGGCAAAAACATCACCCTGTTATCTCTCTCTGCTGCAGGGGGAGGTTAGCCCAATCAGGAAGTTTAACAGAATCTAAAAAAGCAGTTAGCTAGAGGGGGTTCTGCACAAAAAGCTAAGATAAGTTAGCTAGGACATCTTGAACTTGGGTGAAACTGTAACCTTGTTAACAAAGATATTTATTAATAACTATAAACTGTCATATTAGGCCAGCAGAGCAGTGGGCAGGGGCCCCTCGGGAAGCCTGTAGGCCTGGAGGGCATGACTCACCTTAGCTGGCAGCCTGACCTGTCCTAGGGATAAAGGGTGGCCTTTATCACCCTGAAATTGCAACTCTATTAACTAATATACTTATTAATAACTATAAACTATTATGTTACGCTGATGGAGCCGCTGGTGGCAGCCTAGCAGGAGACCTGTAGGCCTGCCTTAGCTGGTGGCCTGAAACCCATGGCAGCCTTTTCCCAATAATTAAACACACCAAGACCTTTTAATGTGACAACACTTAGGCCTTAGCTGACTCAATTAGCTAATCTAAATTAACCTGACCAACTATTCTCAATTTTCCTGTGGCTTGCTGTACCTTCAGAGCTCACAGAGCTCACACCCAGATGGCCAGCTCCTTCTGAGTCCTGGAGGGAAGAAAGTGCTTCCTCTGACTCTTCCCAGGGTTCCTTAGTCCCAGGAAATTCTGCCTTCCTATTCTCTCTCTGCCCAGCTAAATGGCCATCAGTGACTTTTATTATCCAATTAGAGAATGCCTCAGAAAGGGCGGTATAAGACCTTCCTCCAACACTTGGGTTCCTAGAGTAGAGTTGGATAATTTTCCATAGGATTCTGCATTAAGGAGATCAAATTCTGGTTAAACCTGAAATGGGCTCAGCAAGAATACAAGATGGAGGAATCTCTGCACTGTCTTGTCATGTATGCATGGTATTCTCAGAGGTCAGAAGAGGTGTTCAGATCCCTTGGGAATGGAGTTACCAATGGTCATGGGCAATCATATGGGTTCTGGTTATTCTGCAAGAGCATCAAGTGCCCTTAACTGCTGAACCTTCTATCCAGTCCTAATATATGGCTTTTCGTGAGAAGCAGCCACCAACATTCCATCAGTACTGACCCCTGACAGATATAACTTAAAATTCATAGTGTCATTGTTTGAAGAAGAGTAATAATTGCTTTACTGTTTTATAAAGGAAAAATAAAAAACAAAAAAAATAATGTGCATATCTTTTTGCCAACCTAATGAAATACCAAATGTGACTCAAAGTACCAGGGAGGGAGAATTGAGCACAGTGATACAAGCCTGTAATCCCAATGGAGGCAGGAGATGAGTCTGAGGTACCAGGTTAAAGACAAGGAGGAAAGGGGTGGGGCAGAGAGAGAGAAAGGGAAGGAGGGACTGTAACAGAATAGTTTTACTTATGAACACTTATATTTATTAATATTTAACAAACACCTATAAAATACCTAAGTCCTATAACCTAAAACCTATAATCTAAGAACACCCTATTATCTAAGAACACTCTAATACCTATCTACTAACACTATTTTAACTTTCTGTAAAGGATATTAATACTCTTAGCGTAGGTCCGTGCAGGATGACGTGGTTTACGGCAGTCAGTCCTTTTCAAAGCTTAGTGTCCGTTGGGCCTTACTTTGCCAGTTCAAAAGGCCAATTTATGGTGACCAGCTTATAAAGTCAGTTCTTTTTTTTTTTTTTTTTTTTTGTTTTTTTCGAGACAAGGTTTCTCTGTGTAGCCCTGGCTGTCCTGGACTTACTTTATAGACCAGGCTGGCCTCGAACTCACAAAGATCCACCTGCCTCTGCCTCCCAAGTGCTGGGATTAAAGGCGTGCGCCACCACCGCCCGGCTATAAAGTCAGTTCTAATCGCCAAACTGAGGGCAGCTTTTTCCATCATCTAAGACTCTCCTCCACAGTCTCCTTGGCCCAGGTAATGGCCAAAAGTCTCTCCAAGCGGCTCCGAACTCTGCTTGCCTTGCTCACTTTTGCTCACTTTTTCGGTGCTCTGGGGCCCCAAGTTAGACGCCCTCAAGGAACTCTCTCTCAGCAAGTTTTATGCCATGCCTTCTTTGTCTTGGGCTATCACAGCCTAAATTCTGTTAATGGTGTACCATGCTATGCACTTTTCCAGTGTTACTTCTTAGTTGGTGAGGGCAGGAAGAAGAGGGAGACCGAATGGAGTACCCTGACTTATATATCTTATCTCACAATCCTGGACAATCTCGAGGGTCCACAAGATTTCTCGAGATGTCCAGTAGTCCCGTTGCTTCTCACAGCTACTGATATCATCTGCGAGGCTTGTGCAGTTTCTTAGCCATGCCCCTTCAACGGGGCATATCATGGGAACAATATTGTGACAACCGAGCTTTGTCCATTTCAGCAGGTTAAAAGAATCAAGCTCTTCCTTATGTGCTACCAGATGCTAATCTGAACTGCCTACAAATTCACTAATAGGCCTAACTTCTACCACGAGGGACAGAGATATTGAAACTCAAAAATGAGATATTTAGGATTAAATCTTACTTTGAAGAATTTACATTGTGAGTACTGGGAGGAGGGCAGTGTTTCCATGAGCTCTCATGGAACCAGAGAGTGTCACCTCTGAACATTAAAGCCCTGGTACCCAAAGTTTCTGCCAGGAATTTCATAACATAGGCACATTTCATACTGGCATGATGATGTATGCCATGTGACTGAATGAATTTTCATCTCTTGAAATTCTGCGTTCCATTTCCAAAGTTCCAACCGTTGAGTCTTAGGACTGATCTTCCTAATGACCTGCTTCTATCCTCAAGTCACCTCATTGCCATAACCAAGGTGTTGCTCACTTTCAAGATGCCTAGAGTTTTGAAGCAGTAACAACTTGGGACAATTTACACAGTGCTGTAGAAAAATGGCTAAATTATTTATTAGTATTTAAATTGTATTTACTTGGTTGGCAGCGTTAATCCTTAACCCGCCATTATAAATGAGCACACAGACACCACATGGATTTTAACAAGATTTGGCCTGGATTATGCAATCTTAGCCCATCTAAACTAGCTCTTAATTCTATTTTCCAAATATGACCTCATATATACTCTCCATGCTATGCTGATGTTCCAAGCTACGTGGAATGATCTTCTTTCATCTACCCCATCGTGTGGTGTCTTTCTTTCTGCTCCTGGCTTCTTCCCATCAACTTCTCTGCTTCAGAAGCCCAAGAATCTTAGCCCCACCTACCTCCATCTTTGCCCAATCTCAGGCCTCAGCATTTATTCAACCAATCAGAAACAATGTAAGTAACAGACAGCAAGCAGGGCCAATTAATTAACATTTAGAATGTTTAACATCACCCTATAGCAGCATATTCCTTATTACAGCACATTACCTTTCATGAGCAGAGCATATATTGGTAACTGAAATACAGAACCACATAGCACTGAACATAACAAAACCAGAGAATGTTCTTTCCTGGCTTCCTTTCCATTTTTCTTTCTGCTCTTGTATCAGTCAGGTTTCTCTAGAGGAATAAAACTGATAGAGTGAATATATGTTGTAGCTTGTCTTTTGCTACCTTTTTTTGTTCTTCTTTTTCCCACCCTTTAGCTCCCTGATCCACCCCTATCACTAGATAGGAGAGAAAGAAGGGTGGAGTGGAGGGAGGGAGACAGGTAGAGAGATCCTTGAATCTAGTTTCTTTCCTCTTCTCTTGTTTTTTTCTTTCCTTGTAGTTGGTCTTTGCTACTTAGTGGGTTCTTCTCCATCCCACTTTTTAACCACCCCCCCCCTTTGGTTTCATTCCCTATCACTAGATAACAGAGAAAGAAGGATAGAGGGGAGAGAGATCCTTGAATCTAATTTCTTCTTGTTTCTCCTTTGAGCACGACTACTAACAAACCACAACCAACCCCCCTGAACAATCAACAACCACCAACCCCCCCAATCAGAGTTCTAGCATTTATATGCCCTCTCTAAAGTTCACAAAAACTAACTGCAGCTGGCAAAACCACGCCTCTGCTAGAGCACAAGGGAAATCATAGTCAGCCGCTGCTGACAGTTCACAGCAGGTATATAGCCTCATACCTGGGATTAAAACAAAAACATATTTTTATGAAATTTCATGAGTATTTGTTTTGTTTTGGTTTTTTGAGACAGGGTTTCTCTGTGTAGCCCTGGCTGTCCTGGACTCACTTTGTAGACCAGGCTGGCCTTGAACTCGCAAAGATCCGCCTGCCTCTGCCTCCCAAGTGCTGGGATTAAAGGCATGCACCACCACCGCCCGGCCAAATTTCATGTTTTTTAAAGAAACTAAAATTCCAGAATTCTCACTACTATATATAAAATATATTACATTATATATTATATATTCAATATACATATTATATATTGGAAGGGGAGTGGGTGGGAGGGATGTATGATATACATCATATATATATCATATTTATACATATATTCCCATATATATGGGATTTATTAGAGTGGCTTACAGGCTTGGTTTAGCTAGTCCACAATGGCTGTCTACCAATAGAAGGTCCAAGAATCAAGTAGTTGTTCAGTTCATGAGGCTAGATGTCTTAGCTGGTCTTCAGTATACTCTGAAATCCTGAAGAAGTAGGCTCAAATGCCAGTGAAGAAATAAACTTGCCAGTGAGGTGAGAACAAGCAGGCAAAGAGCAAAAGCTTCATTCTCCCATGTCCTTTATATAGGCTGCCAGCAGAAAGTGTGGCCCAGATTAAAGATGGATCTTACCACCTCCAAAGATCTGGATTAAAGGTGGATTTTCCCACTTTAAACCATTTAATCAAGAAATATCCCTCACAGGTGTACTCAGCTGCTAGGATTTACTTAAATCCATATGTAGTCAAGTTGACAACCAAAAACAGCCACCAACACCTCCCTCCCACCCACCTACTCCCCTTTCAAGACAGGATGTCATATATCCCAGGCTGTCTGTGTTGCTGAGGATAACTTTGAACTGCTGATCCTCCTATCTCCATTTACTGTAGGTGTATATAGCTTAAGGTTCTTGATCGACCTGTTGATGGGCATTGAGGATATTTCTATTTTTTCACTAGGGCAATCACACTGGGGCAAACATTCTTATGTATATACATCATTTTTATTTCTTAAAAAAGAAAGTTGGGGGGGGCGCTGGAGAGATGGCTCAGCGGTTAAGAGCACTGGCTGCTCTTCCAAAGGACCCGGGTTCAAATACCAGCAACAACATGGCAGTTCACAGCTATCTGTAATTGCCTGGCAGGGTGGCACACGCCTTTAATCTTGGAACTAAGCAGAGGTAGGTAGATCTCTGTGAGTTTGAGGCTAGCCTGGTCTACAAAGTGGACCCAGGACAGTCAGAGCTACACAGAGAAACCCTGTCTCAAAAAGCTAAAAGTAAATATACCAGATGAGCCAGCTATACCACTCCTTGTATACACACAAAGGACTTGACACCCTGCTCCACAGTTACTTACGCAGCTGTGTTCAACACTGCTCCATTCAAAATAAAGTCCTTCAACAGATGAATGGATAATAAAAATGTTATACATATACACTATGGGATACCATTCAACTGTAAAAAAAATGAAATTATAAAATTTGTAGATAAATTGATGGAACTAGAAAATAATATATTGAGTGAGATAATCCAGACCAGAAAAGTAAATGCTGTATGCTCTCTCTCATTGTAGTCTCCTAACTCCAAACTTTCAGGTGTGAATGTACAACATGGAGTAACCACAAAAACAAGGAAAATAAAAAGACACTATGGAGGATGGGCCTAGAGAAGGGGAATGGCGGTATACAGATGATATGAAGGGTGGAATGGGGAAAATGAGGAGGGCTTTAATTGGAGAAGGAAATGGGAGTCAATAAAGAAGGAGAAGGAGGGATCAGGGAAAAATAACACTAAGGATGCACGCCTTTAGTCCCAGCACTCGGGAGGCAGAGGCAGGCGGATCTCTGTGAGTTCGAGGCCAGCCTGGTCTACAAAGTGAGTCCAGGACAGCCAGGGCTGTTACACAGAGAAACCCTGTCTCGAAAAACCAAAAAAAAAAAAGTCACGAGGAATCACATATATATACTTTTGTTTGTTTTTTTGAGACAGGGTTTCTCTGTATTTCTCTGGCTGTCTTGGAACTAGCTCTGTAGACCAGGCTGGTCTTGAACTCATGGAGATCCATCTGAGTTGTTGGGATTAAAGGTGTGCACCACCCTGCCTGTCTCTTATTGTTTTTTTATTAACTGTATGTGTATACATATATAGTCTAAATGAAGTTATATCACATGAACTAACAATGCTCACCTCAAGAGTCATACACTATCTAACAAAACCCCAGTATCAGGAGTTGTTGGTCAGAGGAGTCCAAGAGACTCCCCAAACAATGTAAGCTATTGCTATTACCCTTGATTGCCTCAGGGGTTGAAGGTAAGTCTATTACTGAATACACTATGCAGTTATAACAGGACTTGGATGATTCAAGCTAGATTTGACCCAAAAGCCTCCTCTCTGAAAACTAGCTTTCTTGGTACTGGAAGATGCAATGCAAGCTTCGAAGGGAGGGAAGAAACCAATAGTCCTACACAGCTTTGATGCCAAAAATCCACAATAATGTTCAGCAAGTCACAATATTCCTAAGGGGGCAATAACAGCATTTATATTTTGGTGGTAACCAATAGCTGTCTAATTGGACTTATGTCTGGAATCATATCTGGTACTGGAAACCTAGTCAACCACCCAGGGCTAGTGAGGCAATGGATTCAGAGGAGAACCTTGCTATTGCCACCATCTTAGTAATGCTTTTATTGCCATAACAAAATACCATGGCAACCCAACTTATAAAAGAAAATGTTTATTGGGACTTGTGATTCCACAGGGTTAGAGCCCATGATCACCATGGCAGGAAGCATGGCAACAGGCAGGCTTGGTGCTGGAGCAGTAGTTGAGAGCTTTTATCCTGATGCAAAATCAAGAGGCAGAGAGAGCTAACTGGGAATGGCATGGACTTTTGAAAACTCAAAGTCCTTCCCCCATGACATACCTCCTCTATTCGTCTACTCTTCTACTCTTTCCCAAGTAGTTCCACCAAATGGGGCAAAGTACTCAAACATATGAACCTCTGGGGGCCATTTCCATTCAAATCAGAACAGCCACTTTACAAATGAGCATAATCTCTAACTATAGTCTAAATGCTTATCCTCACACCCACAGATAAGGGTAGCTTCTCATCCCTCATCAAAGAAGCTTCTCTTTGCAACAGGCAGCAACCATTACAGAAATGGACAGTTGGTCAAAATGCAGAGAACAACTGATCATGGGTTCTCATCCCCAGTGGATACACCTACAAAACAATTCCTGTACCTAAGGCTCAGAGACCATCACAGAAGAGGAAGCAGAAAGATTGTAAGAGCCAAAGTACCAGGAAATATGCTATGAAATTGTGTCCCCTAGAAATAACAGGGAAGCTTCATCTACGACACCTCAACAATATGACTGTGTAGGGATGAACAAGGATGACACCAATAGCTGTACTAACATGGAAGGGGGAAATCTCACAGGGCTCCACCCCAGACAAGGAACTACAGGCAACTAAAAAATACTGAGAGCAGGATAGCTGGTCTTCCCCAGGGATGAGCCCTTTAATAATACTAACTTATCAGCCCTGAAATCACAAACATATAAGTAGTAAATGGAATGAGCAAATTGTGCTTGTCAATTTATACATATATACATATGCATACACACACACATAAACAAAGAAAAAGAGGACATGAATTTGAGAGGGAGCCAGGCAGGAGGCCCTGTGAGACTCCATTTTACAGGCAGCATCAGCTCCATTTTGAGTACAAATCAAAAGCAGAATCACCCTGCATCTCACTAAACACATAGGAAACACCACCTGCCCAGCACCTTTACCCACAGTCACCACCACATCCACATCCATTCTCCTAATTTTATTTTGCATTTCACTATCTCCATCTTGAATGCCTACACTAGGAACCTATGGCACCTTACCAGGATTGCTGCAACAGCTTATTGTTTTCACCCTTGTCCAAGACGTTTGGTGTTGCAAGCTAGAATGATTTAAGAGAAGTCTCCAAGGAGCTAAAAGACAGCCACTTAAAAAAGTTTCTGTTCACTTACAATATGTTAAGCAATCTCTTGGGGACACAAAGATATGTGAGAAGCTGTTTATGCTAAGTATCAAGTCTTCCTTCCAGCTGGTGTGAACTTTTTTTCAGTCTGTAGACTCTATAGAATACATTTTCCTTTTTTTCCCTACAGACTTTAACATGTGTTGTGTTTGATTGAAATACTTTTTTATCTTAGTTTTATATTCATCTATCAGTCTGGTCTTAGTTTAGAATATTTTTAGGTGATCATCCCAGTCCTTTCAATTTACAGAATTTCATCTCTTTTTTTTTTTTAAATTGAGACAGGGTATCATAAATCCCAGATTGGCCTCAAACTTACTAAATATCCAAGAATGACCTTAAACTTCGATCTTGCTCCAAACTCTAGAGTGCTGAGATTACAAGTGTTTCCCACTGCACTTATTTTCTGTTGTTTGGGGAATCAAAGCTAGGGTGCATGCTAGAGAGCTCTCTACTAACTGAGTGACATCTGTAGCCCAGGTTTCAATAACTCTTTTATTTATTTTTACTTTATGTGCATGTGTTTGCCTGCATGTATGTATGTGTACCATGTTCATGCCTGGTGCCTGAGAATGTAAGAAGAGTGTCCTGGAATTGTAGTTACAGATGCTTGTATACCACCATATGAGTGCTGGGAACCCAAATTTAGGTCCTCTGCAAGAGCAACATATACTCTTAATTGCTGTGCCATCTCTCCCATTCCTAAAGTTTTTAGTTTTCATGAAGTCCAGAGAACTTTTTCTTTTTTGACTGGTTTTGGTAGCATAGCAAAGGAGTCATTGCCTGATCCAAGATCATGATGATAATACCTGTTTTCATCCAATAGTGTTGTGGAGCTTGACTGACCCCATCTTGAAGAAAGATTCCATTTTGTATTAGGCTTGGCTCAGAGCTGACCTCCAGTTCCAGGAAAAAAAAACAAAATATACCTGATCTCACATTCCAGGGATGTTCCCTAGTCATATCCGGACAGTTCACTCTAAGAAAGCACCCAAAAAGTCTAAACAAACTTCTTGCTGGTCAAGCTGACCGATAATGGTATGGCAACAAAGAATCAATTAGGAATAGACAGGTTTGTTTGTCCTAATGTCATCCAATCCTATGCTAGAAACCCCTTTCTTTGTTTAAGCTCCTATATAAACCTTGGAGTTCAGGCTTCTCAACTTGAACCACTGAGTCAGTGAGCCTTGGGAGTCCAAGCTCCAGCTTGAATAAATAACCCTCATGCATTTACATCGGAGTTGGCTCCTGGTCTTTGGGGTCTCGAGATCTGGGCAGAACAGTATTAACTTTTTTCTTTCAAGACAGTATGTAGTCTTGGTTGTCCTGGAACTCACTGTGTAGACCAGGTTGGCCTCATTCAGATATCCTTGATCTGCCTGCCTCTGCCTCCCAAATGCTAGGATTAAAAACATGTGTCACCCCCTACTGCCACATCCTCCCTCCCCCAGCCCCCGTCTCAAATCCCAACTTTCATTTAAGAAATCTTGGGGGCTGGAGAGATGACTCAGCAGTTAAGAGCACTGGCTGTTCTTCCAAAGGATCCGGGTTCAAATCTCAGCACCCACATAGTAGTTCACAACTGTCTGTAATTCCGGTTCTAGGGGATCTGACACCCTCACACAGATATAAATGGAGGCAGAACACCGATGTAATAATAAAATAATAATAATAATAATAAATAAATCTTAAGACTAGCTGGGAAGTGTGGCACAAGCCTTGAATCCTAGCACTCAGGAGGCAGAGACAGGTGGGTCTCTGAATTCCAAGCCAGCCTGGTCTACGAAGCTAGTTCCAGGACAGCCAAAACTGCACTAAGAAACCTGTGAAAAACCCTGTGTCAAATCCCCCCACCAAACCAAAAACCAACCAACCAAAAAACAAAACAAAACTTGTGAGCCGGGCGTGGTGGTGTACACCTTTAATCCCAGCACTTGGGAGGCAGAGGCAGGTGAATCTCTGTGAATTCAAGGCCAGCCTGTTCTACAAAGTGAGTCCAGGACAGCCACGGCTTGGTTCACAGAGAAACCCTGTCTCCAAAAACAAAACAAAAAAACCCTCCCACCTCCCACCTCCCACCCCCTCCACCCCCACAAGAAAAAAAAACCCTTGTGATCTTGGACAAACTAAATTACCTTCATTCTCTCCTTTAATTCATTTCTTCCTTTTTCTGAGACAATGTGCCATTAAGTAGCACAGGCTGGCCTGAAACTCACTATGAAGAGCTCGGCTAGCCTCAGACATGCAGCAATCCTCCTGTCTCTGCCTCCCAAATACAGGGATTATAGATGAGAGCCAGCATGAACAGCCTTAAATTCTCATCTTTTTTTTTTTTTTTAAAGATTTATTTATAGATTTATTTATTTATTATGTATACAGTGTTCTGCTTGAAGGCCAGAAGAGGGCACCAGATTCCATTGTGGATGGTTGTGAGCCACCATGTGGTTGCTGGGAATTGAACTCATGACCTCTGGAAGAGCAGTCAGTGCTCTTAACCGCTGAGCCATCTCTCCAGCCCAAATTCTCATCTTTTAAAATGAGATTTTAGGGAGCCGGACACCTTTAATCCCAGCACTTGGGAGGCAGAGGCAGGTGGATCTCTGTGAGTTCAAGGCCAGCCTGGTCTACAAAGTGAGTCCAAGACAGTCAAGGATACACAGAGAAACCCTGTCTCAAAGAACCTAAATAAAATAAAATAAAATGAGATTTTTAGGGGCTGGAGAGTTGACACACTTGCTGCTCTTGTAGAGGACCCAGACTTAGTTACCAGCACCTATATGGCAGCTCACAACTGTAACTTCTTCAGTACCAGACTCCACATACACACATATGCAGGTAAAATACTCATAAACATTAAAATAAATCTTTGAAATGATTTCATAAAAAAGGATTTATCTTGGAAGGTTGTTAATCTGTTCACTGTCAGCATTCATGGGATAGTAATTTATTTTTAGTGCAGCAGTAATATTGGGACACTCCTTTGTGTGTGAACTGAGAATTTCTAGACTATTGATTCGGTTTTGTTTGTTTGGTATTTATCTTTTTATTTTTTCTGGGACAGGGTCTCTCTGTGTATTCCTGGCTGAACTGGCCTTGCTCTGCAGACCTGGGCAGCCTCAAATTCAGAGATCTGCCTGCCTCTCCCTCTGGAGTGCTGGAATTAAAGGTGTGCACCACCACCGCCGCCCGATTGTTTTTTTTTTTTCACTGCTGTGAACTGCTATGTGGGTGCTGGGATTTGAACCCGGGTCCTTTGGAAGAGTGCTCTTAACCGCGGAGCCATCTCTCTGAGACCCATTTGTTTGGTTTTTAAAGACAGGGCTTCATGTAGCAGAGGCTGATCTTGAATTCCTCCTGATGGTTTTGTGGATATCTTACAAGAGCTGAGATTACAGGCTCCCTCCACACAATGGGACATTTAGCTGGACCTTAGAGACAGTTGAACTGAAGATGTTCCTTAAATGCTCACAGGGCACAGAAAACACTCCCTGGAGAGGGAGGAGGATGTAGGAACGGAGAGGAAAGTCTTTGGATCCATTGCTGAGGAGATAAGATTTGGTCAGGGACATGACACAAGCCAGTCTTAAAGCTCAAGAAAGACTTACGGACCTAGGAAACTATCTGTTACCCTTTTTTTCCCTCGTTCCTCCGGGTCCGGCAGGGTCACTTCCGGGAGGAGGCGGGAGAAACAAGAGGCGGCGTGCTGGGAAGGAGGTAGTTTGTGGTGCACCTGACGGAAGTGTGCCAAAGCATACTGGCGGCCGCTTCCGGTCTGGTGAGGCTCTGCTTAAGTGCGCTGCATGGTTTGTGTCATGCGGAGGTAGGCCTCTGAGAGCAAGGAGGGAGGTGAGGAAGCAAGGGCCCGCGTCCGACTCTAGAGTGTGGATTCTAGCGGAAAGACAAGACAAAAAGGTGCTAGGAACCTGAAAACGTCCTGTCTGCTGTTTCCGAGGGGGCAACTTCTACGAGGAACCCCCCCCCCCCTTCTCTGGTAACGGCCAGAAAGGAGGAGATGGCGCCAGTCAGGGAGCGCCTGTGGCCGAGACAGTGAGGAAGCTTGAAAGCGGAGCAAGCGGGAAGCCTAGGGAGAAGTATCGGAGCCTTCGCTGTCATCGCCGCCGCCGCCGCCGCCACCACCATGGAAGGAGCCAAGCCAACATTGCAGCTCGTGTACCAGGCAGTGCAGGCGCTTTACCACGACCCAGATCCCAGCGGAAAGGAGCGCGCCTCGTTTTGGCTTGGGGAGCTGCAACGTTCGGTGAGGGGCGGGGAGAGGCCGTTCTGCGCCGCGGGGCCAGGGCCGAGTGGGATCTTGGCTTCAGGAGAGCCTGAGCGGGGTGGTTAGCCTTGGGAGACCCTCTTTCCGGAGGAGCTGGTGCCATGGGGTGGGGCTGAGCAGCCACATCTATGCTGCCTTTCGTAAACTAGTGACAACTGGCCCTTCCCCTATCCCGTAGAATCCGTTTTGTAGTTCTGTACCTCTCGCTTGTGGCCCTGCTTTAAGTTCTACCATTGGTTTTGCTTTTTAGGCCATGCTTTTCTGTATGATCTTCTTTAACCATAGTCAGCCCCAAATGCTTTCCCACCTCTCATGTAAGGATGCTTTTGATGCACCTTCCGTATCCAAGTGTTGCATCTGGTAATACCTTCCCTGTGGTAGCCTTCCACCTCAGTGTTCCGTGCCGATTTTCACTCATGTTATACTCGAAGTTTCTCAGCCTTCTAGATTCGTATTCGTATGACTTCCCCCTTCGCTGTGGAGTGCAACATAATATAAAGAGAAATTATGATTTCAGGAAATCTTTGGAGTTCTTTTGTTTTATATTGGATTCTTACCTTAATTCCTATACTTGTACGTTTTTATTTGTAAGATGGGTATCAGAACTACTTTAATTAGCTTATATAATTGTGTGAGCATGTGGTGGAGTGTGTGTTATATGTATTGTATTTCCTCGTGTTTAAATTTTTGCGTTCATGTATTTCACTTTTGACTCACATTTTATATTTTCTCCCTTGATTTTCACACTCACCTTTGCTGTTTTATTTTTATGAGTTTTTATAGCAGGTGATTTTGCTTACAGTGTTTGTTTCAGTCGATGAACTGAAATTCTTTGAAAATTAAGGAGGCTCATATAGACTGACTAAACACTAGCCTTTATTTTTCTTTTTCTTGTGTGTGGTGCTAGGAATCCAGTTCAACCTACATCCCTAGCTCTCCCTTCTCCCTTTTGTATTTCATATTCTCAAGCATATTTTTGTTTGCTCTCCCTTCTCTTTATCTGTTTAACTCATACTTAATGGTGCTTTATCTTTAAATAAGTCCCTAGATTGCAAATACAAAAGGTAAAAAAAAAATTTGTGTCTTTAACTTTGATCATTACATGTGAATGTGAGACCCAAGTTCTTGTTTGCATTATGGGAAGACAAATAGGATTTTGCTGGCCCTAGTCCTTTAATCCCAGCACTAGTGAGGCAGAAGCAGGCAGATCTGTGAGTTCCGGGATAGCCTAGCCTACAGAGTTCCAGGACAGCCAGGGCTACACAGAGGGAGGAAAAAGTTCATTGTAGCCTCCCCATGTAGGTCTCATGTAGTTTTCAGTTCTGTAGTCAAGGGAGTTACAGTTCCCCGATCCTCATACAGTTTCCTAAAATATAAATAACCTACTAAGTCTGCTCTTCCCTGCTAAATCTACTAACTGTTTTAAATCAGTGTCGGAGTGCTTATCATGGACAAGCAACTTCTAGATGTTGATAATTGGAAACAAAGCAAAATCTGCGTTGAGCATGTAGTGTACTCATGATGATTATTAAATGTATTTTACAGCTGGGCGGTGGTGGTGCACGCCTTTAATCCCAGCACTCGGGAGGCAGAGACAGGTGGATATCTGTGAGTTCAAGGCCAGCCTGGTCTACAAAGCAAGTCCAGGACATCCACGGCTGTTACACAGAGAAACCCTGACTTGAAACCCTCCCCCCACCACCAGAAAAAAAACAAAAAAATGTCTCTTACAAGAACTTCGAGAAAGAGAAGTTCTTCAGCATAGAGGTTAAAGTATGTTAGCATTTACCTTTCTTTCCTTATTTCTTGTTATACTTTGTTGCATCTTATCATCATTATAGAATCTCAACGGGAAGACACCACCAGCTTGACAGAATAATTAGCAGAGAGAGTTTTCTTTTTCTGGTTTTGTTTGTTTGCTTGTTTTTAATTAGAGGTACTGGGGATTGAACCTAGGGCCTCATACATGTTAGGCAAGTTATTCATCTCTGGGCTATATTCCCATCCTTTGTACTTTTTATTTATTTATTACTTGCTTGTTTGTTTATTTACTCATTTTTCAGACAGGGGTTCTCTGTCTGTACTTTTTATTTTGATACAAACACTTGTTAACTTCTCTAGGCTGGCCTTGAACTCACTCTGTAGCCTAATCTGGCTTTTAACATTTGATCTTCCTGCTTCAGCCTCTAAGTAGCTGGGATTACAGGCCTTGCTTTCCTTTACTCTGTCCAAGGAGAGTTTGTTTTAAAGATACTGATTTTAAATTTGCCGGTATAATGTCCTAGAGGAATAGTATTATAACCTGTAGCCAAACTGTTATTTTTTTCCGGAAAGAATAAGAGGGGAGTAGTTACTTGGCTTCTTTGAGGGGGAATGATGAGTTTCTTGTGACAGAACTTGAAGTCCTTTGCAGTGAGGAAACTGGAAGAATGAATTTCCTGACTGACTCTAATCTTCTGGGATTCCTTATTGACCAAGCTAGTCAGAAGCCAGGGGACATTGAGAAAGTCTATACAAAATGGCCTACTGATAGCTGGGCATAATGGTGCAAGTCTTTAAACCCAGCACTTTTAGGAGGCAGAGGCAGGTGGATCTCTATGAGTTCCTGGTTAGCCTGGTCTATATATTGAGTTCCAGGACAGCCAGGAATATGTAGAGAGACCCTGTCTCAAGAAGGGAAGGGAGGGAGACAGCCTACTGGAGTAGAAAAGATAGTAGAAAAGGGGTGAGAAAATGCTTAGCATAATTACACATCATCATTTGGGCAACTTTAGTGTTCGGTGGTTTTTTTCCCCCTTGAAACAGAGTTTCTCTGTGTATCCCTGGCTATCCTGGACTCACGTTGTAGACCAGGTTGGCCTTAGACCCACAGACATCCTCTATCTCCCAAGTGCTGGGATTAAAGGTGTGCACCGCCACACCTGGCAATTACAGACAGCTGTGAACTGCCATGTGGGCGCTGGGATTTGAACCTGGGTCCTTTGAAAGGGCAGCCAGTGCTCTTAACCGCTGAGCCATCTCTCCAGCCTCTCAACTTCTGTTTAAATTTATTTATTGTATGTATGTATGTGGGCACACTTGTGGATGTCAGAAGACAAGATGCTAAAGTCAGTTCTCTCTTTCTGACATGTGGATTCTAGAGCTCTAACTCAGGTTGTCAGGCTTTGGTAGCAAGTGTTCTTACAAGCCAAGCCATCTTATTTGCCCAACTTGAGCATTTAAATGAACAGTGCAGCTAACACTTAGGCCTCTTGATTCCTTTATTTTCTTCAAGTCACATAGTTGTACCTTGGGTCTTGCCATTGTCAGAAAAACCCCAACCTCCAAATTACTTACTCAGACATTATTCTCTGAGCACAATCTGTTATTGACTGCTGGCTCAAGAATTTCAAGTGTTTGAATTTTTATTATTTTGAAATCTTAAGTATTTTCAATTTTTATTAAAACTTAGAAGTCTTACTTTAAAATTAAAAAAAATTATGCTTGGTGATCAGTATCTTTTTTTTAAACATTTGCTTTATTTTCTATATATCTAAGTCATTTGTCCCCAAATGCCCATAATATAAAAATGTCCACCTTATATGTTCATATTGATAACCTATTTTCCTTGTTGGCTGAAAAAAGCTTATAGTCCTAAGATTTATCAACCCCAAACATAGCCCATATCTCAAAGATAGCTAGAGTTTATTCTTGAGCCAAATATGAGTGACCATGGTTTACAAACATGAATTCAGAGTACCTTGAAATATGTCTACTGTGGGAGTGGTTCCATGAGATTATATTAGTTATAGAACAGCGAAATGGGGAGTGGAGATACAGCTCAGTGGTTGAGAGTGCTTACTGTTCTAGAGGGTCAGTGTTTGCTTCCCAGCACCTGCCTGGCAACTCACAATTGCCTGTACTCAAGCTCCGGGGGATCTGATCCTCCCTCCTGTGCACACAAAACACACACACACACACACACACACACACACACACACACACACACACACA
>CAJQZJ010033939.1:55922-117032 GCA_907164525.1 Lophiomys imhausi
ACACACACACACACACACACACACACACACACACACACACACACACAAAAAATCATGCTTTAATGGACTAAGTTGATATTTTTTTTGTTTGTTTGTTTTTCAAGACAGGGTTTCTCTGTGTATCTCTGGCTGTTCTGGACTCGCATTGTAGACCAGGCTGGCCTCGAACTCACAGAGACCCGCCTGCCTCTGCCTCCCAAGTGCTGGGATTAAAGGCGTGCGCCACCACCGCCCGGCTCTAAGTTGATATTTTTGTGTATAATTTGTTATATATCCATGGAAATTTTCTTAAGTAGCTTGTCAGAAAGGTTACAGATCATGGCTCTCAGCTCCTGACTTCTTTTCTAGTTCTTTTCCCTTCTGGAATTTTAAGACATTTATTTAGGAGGCAAAATAGTAAGAAGCAAGCCTCTCTGCTTACCTGGTTCATTTCATTTTGGTGGCCCACTGTGTTTCCTCCAGGATTCTTATCATACTCAAGAGGTACCAGATCAAAGACCGATAACTCATATTGATGTCCCAGTTTCATCACTTACTAAGTATGTGACTCTCCAGGTTACTTAGGCCTCTTCAATCTTGATTTCTTTGTAGGGTGTGAATGACCCTAAAACAGCTACCCTGGAAAGTCTTCACTCAGCATGGATGATGGCTTCCTTATGGCCATACAGAAGGAGCCACCTGGAATTCTTTGATTCTTCTGTTTAGTTCTAATACCCAGACCTTTGGTTTGTCTCTAGCAGTTGGATTGATCTTTTACTTATTTTTATGCTTATGTTTGTATCCTCTAGTTAAGTGACCATTAAAACATAACTTGATTTTGAAAGAAAGCCTTTTTAGAAAAATAAAAAAAGTATTTATACAACTTCCGAGGATCAGTTAACTTAATGAGTATAGAAATGAACATTGTATGCTTCACATTGGAAGACACTGAGTATGTAAGTAAGCAATAAAAAGAAAGGCCACTCTAGGATTTGACTAGTCTACTTCTGTCATTCCATATGGAAGTGATTAGCCAGCCTGGCTATTTAACTAAAGTGAAATGAAAGTCTAAATTAATCCATGACATCAATTGGACAGGGCAGACAATGCTTTGGAGTATTGAAGACTTTGTGATGGTGTTTTTGTGGGTATGGTTGTCTGTTTTTTGGTGCTGGATGTTCTTGCCTGGATTCACTTATTTCTGGTCCACCTGGTCTTGGACCACTTAATGGTTTGATCTATGACATAAAATCATCAAGGCATTGCTACATTTTCTAATTACAACACAGATTTAAAAAAAAAAGACTTTTCCAAATGTTTATTCAGCTTTTATTGCATTGATGTTTATGGGGAAATGAAAAGTATATTTTATGGATTTAAAAAATATTTTTATGGTGCATGTATGGGCATTCAAAAATAGGTCTGAGCACATCTAGCAGTTTGTTTTTTGATTTAAATGGGATTAGGACATAGAAGTTAGATGGGTAAATGTGTGCAGCAAGTGCTTTTACCTGCTGAGCTCTCTTGTTGGCCAGACTTTGTGGATTTTTAAATATTTATGCCAGATGTGTTGCCGCAGCATGCCTTTAATACCAGTACTGAGGGGGCAGAGGTATGCAGATCTCTATGAATTTGAGATTAGATAGGTCTACACGGTCAGTTCCAAGGCAGCCATGGCTACATAGAGAGGCCTTGTCTCAGAGATGTATATTTATTTTATTTTCATTACTTATGCATGTGTGTTTTCTGTGTGTGAGTTGTGCATGTGAATGCAGGTGCCTACAGATGCCTGAAGATGGTGTTAGATTCCCTGAAGCTAGAGTTACAGGTGATTGTGAGCACCAGATGGGCTGCTAGAAACTGAACCCTGGACTTCTGGAAGAGCAGTGTTTGATCTTAATCACTTAACACACACAGTCTCACTGTGTAGACCTGGTTTACCTGGTTGACCTAGAAGTTGCTATGTAGACCAGGCTGACCCAAGTTTACAGAGATCTCCTGTCTCTGCCTCCCAAGTGCTTAGATGAAAAGGATGTGCCACTGTGCCCAACTATTGTGAGAAAAAATTCAAAACAAAATCTACCATTTTAGCAACTTTTATTGTTTTGCTTTGAGACAAAGTCCCAATGTAGAGCCAAGACTGCCTTTGAATTCATGGTCTTTCTTCCTCACATCACCATTGCTGGATTACAGACTCTAACTTAAAAAAAAAAAAATTGTGTGTGGGCACTTGCAGAGAGAGGCCAGAGAGGGCATCAGCTCCCTGGAGCTGGACTTAAAGGCATTTGTGCACTGCTGCCCAAAATGGGTGCTAGTAACCTAATTTAGGTCCTCTGAAGAGCAGCAAGCACTCCTAACCGCTAAGCCACCTCTCTCTCCAGCCCATCCTTTTAGCCATTTTAAGTGTATAGCTCAGTGACACCGTGTTTCTGTTACTACCATACATCTCTAGAATTTTTCCTGTGAAAGCTAAGTTGTACTCATTAAGTAAAACACAACCAGTCCCTGTCCCCTTTCCCACAGCATTTTGTCATCTTTGAAACCGATTGCTCTTCGGAATCAACAATTTTGTGGTGTTAGAGACTTCTCACTTAGCATAGTGTTCTCAGGGCTTATTGGTGAAGTCCTTGCTTTTAGTTCTTTTGGGATATATTGTTCAGAAGTAGAATTGCTAAATCACATGAGTTTTTGTTTTTGAATCTCGATAATTGTTACTAGATTTTTAGAATTTTAAGCTCTGTTCAACTTACTAACATTGTATAGGAAGTTTTAACTGCTTAGACGCTCTTGCCCATATTCCACAGCCTGCACCATAGTGCTGGACTGTCAGGTGAAACCAGAGAGGAAACCTCATTGCTCTTTATTCACACTTCTGTTAAGAGGGGCAATTTTGTTGTGGCAGAGTCCCCCTTTTCTTCTTGTATATGTCTCAAAAGAAAATATTAGGAAACAAATCTTTCTTTTGGTGAGATTTATGTTAGAGAATTTATGTTTTTTACTTATATTTCTTCCTTGATCCTACACCACAGTTCCTTTTTGTTTTTCAGTGTGTTTACATTGTTTCTTTGTACTTTCTGCCTCATCAATAGTGTATTGACATTTTATTTATTTTGAGACAAAGTCTCTCTATGTAGCCCTATCTGGCCTGGAGCTGGCTTTATAGACAAGGCTGGCCTTCAGTTCACAGAGCTCTGCCTGCGTCTACTTCCTGAGTGGTGGAAGTACAGGCCCTACCAGGCAGAGCCTGTTTTAAAACATGGGGTCTGTGTTTAGAAACACAACATAAATAGTACCCTAATTTCACATCTCACATTTTTTAAAATAAGTTTAAATTTTTTGATTTTCAATTTTGTTATTATGGCTAATTCACATAATCAGTTTATCTTTGAGTCTAAATCTTTGATCAGTTGAGCAGTAGGTACAGCTCAGTTGTGGAATGCTTGTATAGCATGCAGAGAAGCCCTGGGTTCAAGTTCCAGGACTGCATAAAACCAGAGCTAGTGGTACATGTCTCTAGTCTCAGCCCTGGGTTCATGGAGTCAAGAAGTTTAAGGTCATCCTTGGCTGTTGTGAGTGCCAGATACCCAGGACTACAATGGAACCCTGTCTCAAAACAAAACTCCTCCTCCTGCTACTGCCACACCTGACGACCTGAGTTCAGTTCCTGGAGCCTGCCTGATGGGAGGAGAGAACCGACCTCTACAAGTTATCCTCTGATCTCCACTCATGTGTGAAACTTCAATATAATTATCACTTGTATTATTAATAAGTATAAACTGTAAGATTAGGCCAGTGGAGCAGCAGGCAGCCTGGCAGGATATCAGCCCATGGGCCTGACCCGCCTTAACCAGCAGCCTGATTTATCCCGGGGAGAGAGCCCCAGAGCAAGGGTGGCCTACACCACTTGTAGCCTAAACTCTGTTAAGTAATATAAGTTGTTATGTTAGGACGGTAGAATTCCAGTGGCTTGTTAGGAGATTTGCTGGAGTTCGATGGGAGTCCGATGGCCCTGGACTGCTTGGACTGACAGCTTATAAGCTGCTGCCGTCCTTTCCCTAATAATTAATAAATACACCAAGACCTTTTAATGTTTTAACACTTAACCCTTAGCTGGGCAGACTCTCAATTAGCTACTCTAAGTTAACCCGGATCACCTAATCCCAAACCACCATGTGCCTGTGATTACCTTCCAGCATTCTCAAACATGTCTATCTGCTTCATTGTCTCCTGGTGGAATGAATTAATCCTCTGTGTAAAACGCAGGATTCCTGTTCTAATCTCAGGAAGTCCCACCTTCCTATACTCTTTCTGCCCAGCTAATTGGCCATCAGCGACTTTTATTAACCAGTTAAGAGAATGCCTCAGAAGGGGTGGTTAGATCTTAGCATTGAAATCAGCCTATCAGACCTTCCCCAACACATGTATCATGGCATATGCACATAAGTGTATACATGCACACTAAATGAGATATGATAAAAATAGTTTCATCTGATATTTGAATTGTTATAAATTTACTTAGATTGATAGGAATGAAAGTAAGTTTTCTATATTTTTGGCTTTCAGGAAGCTCTCTTACCTGGGCTATCCGTTTGTTCTCTCTAAACAAATGGTTTCTTCTACCCTGACATTCTGAAGAATAGCAAGTGTTCTTATCTGTTGAACTGTCTCTCCAGCCGCAACTCTGTTGAACTTAATAACTACAGGAAGTTGAGATTAGACTATCTGGCCTATATTCCCTAGCAACTCTCATTAAATAAATCTGTCATTGATTGGTTTTCCTTAAAAAATGCAGCAATCAGACTCTTTTATGTTACTTTTTATGTCTCATTGAATATCTTATTTCCAGAAACTCATTTTCTGCTCATCAGAGTTCTTGGGTTCTCTGGAGGATTTTAAGTAATTCTGTTTAAGTTGTTTTTGTGCAGGATTAATTAGCAGCCCTGATTTGAGTCTAAATCTTGGCAGCTAATGACTCCTCTGGCTGCTGTTCGGGTGTGTGCTACACTGTTGAGGCCTGCTCAGTGGTTGTGGTTGATTTGGCAGTTTTAGAGCTGTTGGTATAGAAGTGAGTCTTGAACAACAGTGCGTCATCAAAGAAGGACAGAGGCAAGTGCTTTGCAGATGTGCTCTGAAGTACAATGAGGGACTTGAAGTGTACTAGTGAAAGGATTGCTGGGCCATAACTTGTCCCATATTCATCCATAGAATCATGGAAATATCCTTTGGAAGAAAAGACTAATGTATACATCTATTCTGCTGTTGTTGTGTGAAGAGGGAGATTGGAATTAGACCTTAAATGGAACATGTTCTCTTGTTGCAGTCTCTTTGAAATGTGCTGCTAGTGGGAGCTGCAGCTTCCTCCTGCTGACTCTGAGCCCCAGGCTTCGGTTGAGATGGCCCTTTGAGAATATGGAGCTTAGTCCAAGCCTGGATTTCAGTGGTAGCACCTGGCATCTGTGGCTAGAAAGTCCTTGAAGTGTAAGTGCTTTATTCTCTCCTTGTAGCGTCTTTGACCTCCTTTACCCTCTTTCTTTCTGCAGCTTAGCAGGAGGGATGGTGAAAAATGTACTCTAGCTTCCCCAGGGTCAGAATTTGGTTGGCTTGGTGACCAAAACAAGATAACTTGTTACTGTTTAAAGCAACAGCTCCTACCCACTCCCAGTCCCTAGAACAAAGAATAAAAAGGTGAAATAATAAATTATTACCTCTCAATGTTTAGTATTGGCAGGATTAACATGAGTAGAGGGCTTTTGGGGGGAGAGGCATTAGATGCTGAGTTTGAACTCAGGATCTTACACATGCTAGGCAAATGCTCTACGACTGAGCTCTATCCCCAGCATCTACCTCACTCCCTAGTACTGGGGACTGAACTTAGGACCTCATGCATGATAGGCAAGCACTTTACTACTGAGCTATTTTCCCAGATTTTTTCTTACTTTGTAGTTTGAGACAGCCTTTCAGAGTTGTTTAGGCTAGCTTTCTGTCCTCTGTATAGCCCATGAAGGCTTTTTTTTTAAACTAACAATTTAATTAATAGCTTTTTGGGTTTTTTGTTGTTGTTGTTGTTGTTGTTGTTTTGTTTTTTCAAACAGGGTCTCATAGAGCCTAGCCTAGCCTAGAACTCCTATGTAGCTCAGGATGACCTTAAGGTCTTGCTTCTCCCTCTGGCTTCTACCTACCCAGTGCTGAGAGTATGGGCATTCACTACCACTCTTGGCATTTAGTAGCTTTACCATTTTGCCTGGTTGTTTTTCAGGTCTTTCTCATAGTCTTATTCCAAAAGACAAATATTAGAAAGGAGAGGTACAGCTGAGTAGTAAACAAGGCAACTTTAAGACTTTAGAAGGCTAGATGGGCATGGTGGCTCACTCCTGAAATCCCATCACTCTGCAGGCTAAGGCAGGGAGATGGCCATGAGCCTAAAACTAGCCGGGGCTACAAAGTGAGGTACCTTCTCTGTCTTAAAATTAATTAAACAGGTGCTTGGATCAGAAAATAGCTCTTCTTTTCTGTTCTACATATTTTTACAGGAGTAATTTGGGAATTTTTCTAAGGTCAGCTCTCCACAAAATTGTCCCAGGAAATGTACATGTCTGCCCACTCATTTAATTGAAAAGCAAATGCCTATTTCCTAGTCAGTTTTCTACCCTCACCGTGACAGAATATCAGAGATAAGCAAAACAAGGACAGATTTATTTGGTTCATAATTTCATTTTTCAGTTCATGGTCATATAGCTCTGTGGTCCTCAGATTGTGATGAGACCAAGTATCATGCTGGTGAGTGTGTGTGAAACAAAGCTGCTCATGTCATGGTTACTGGGAAACAAAAAGCAAAGACGGCCTTAGGACTAGGGGTACCCTTCACGTATGCACACCTTGCACTCCTACATCCTTCAACCAGCCACCACCTCCTAAGATGTCAGTCACTTCCCAGTAGTCCTTATGGTTTTTAAAAATTACATTTTATTTATTTTATGTGGAATGGGGGCATATGTATGCTATGGCTTACAGGTGGAGATCAGAGGAGTTGCTGTTTCTACCATGTTGGTCTCGAGGATCAAACTCAGGTTGTCAGTCAGTCAGCCTTGGGTTATGAACCTTTATATGCTGAGTCATCTCAATGCCCCCAACATTACATTTTGAATTCATTTGTGGATTAGTCCATTGATGAAATTTAGAACCTTCATGATCCAATTACCTACCAATGATGCAACCTCGAAACATTGTTGGATTAGTGACTTGAGTAAATGAGCTTTCTGGACATTTCAGTTCTAAATTACAATGTCTGTCTAGATCACACAATCATTAGAAAATGCAAATTTTTCCCTTTTTTTTTCAGACAGAGTATATTAGTTTTTTGTCTTAACAAAATACCTGAAAAAGCAATTTGAGGAAGAGTTTGTTTTGGCTTAGAGCATCAGGGAACATAGTCTATCATGGCAGAAACAGTAGGCTAACAGAAAGAAGCAAGAGGCAGCTAGCCGATCATGTGTCCACAGTCAGGAAGCAGAGAGCTCTGAATACTTCTGTCGGATAGACTGAGAGACAGCATTCACAAGTAGGTTTGTTTCTCACCACCTCTAACCTGCTCTAGATAATCCTCACAGGCATTCCCAGAGACTTGTTTCCATGGTGACTCGAAATGTCATCAAGTTCACAACGAAGAGTAACTACCTCAGAGGGTCTCAGGTAACCCAGGTTGGAGTCAGACTCACTATTTACCCAAGGATGGCCTTGAACTCTGAAGTTTCTTGTGCCTCTCTCCTGAGTGCTCAGATTACCCCTGGACAGGTGTGCACCACCACCCTTAGTTTTTGCTGTAGTGCTGTTAACCCATTAATCTCAGTCATGCTTGGCAAGCAACTGAGCTGCATCATCCACAGTGCCAAAGAATACAGATTTTCTGTTTGGTTTAGTTGCCTTAACCTGAATATGCCGCTTCTTTTAGTACATTTCAGTTTGGAAGTAAGCCCCTTCTAGATGACTCCCCTTTTCCTCTTCCAAGTTTCTTGTCTCTGAAATCTTTCTGAAAACCTTTGTTTTGGGAACTCTGGTGAATCTTCTTGCCCCTATCCCCCAAGTGTTGAGATTACAGTTGTGCATCTCAGTATGAGGAACAAAACTTTTCAGTTTTCAGATTTTGGCTAGAGAAAACATCCAGCTTGTCATCACTAAAAATAAAAATTCAAATTCCACCCTGGCAAGGCCTGTACAGTTGTACAGTTTAGAACTCAGAGGTATTTCTTAGGCTCCGGAGGTGGCTCAGTGGAGCAAGTGCTTGTTTTGCAAGAGTGAGGAACTAAGTGTGGATTCCCAAGAACCCACATAAATCTGGAAGCAGTAGTGTGCTTCTGTTAATCCCTGAACTCCTGTGGCATCGTGTGAAGTGAAGACGAGAATCCCAAAAGCTTGTGGGCCAGCTAGCCTGGCCTGCACAGTGGTGAACAAGAAACCCTGTCACAACCTGGAAGGTGAGGACCCACACCTGATGCTGTCCTTTGATTTGAGCACACAGATTGGAAAAATACTTCTCATCTTCTCCCCTTGGGGTTCTGTATCTGTAAAGAAATGGTTTGCTTGCTCTGCTGCCTTTTCTCTGTTTACACATTTTAGATTCTGTTTTGATATTCTTTTTTTTTTTTTATTTTTTGGGGTTTTTTTTTTTTTTTTGGTTTTTCGAGACAGGGTTTCTCTGTGTAACAGCCCTGGCTGTCCTGGACTCGCTTTATAGACCAGGCTGGCCTCAAACTCACAGAGATCTGCCTGCCTCTGCCTCCCAAGTGCTGGGATTAAAGGTGTGCACCACCACCGCCCAGCTAATTTTTTGTTTTTTGAGACAGGGTTTCCCTGTGTAGCCCTGGCAGTCCTGGAACTAGCTCTGTAGCAGAGATCTGCCTGCCTCTGCCTCTACCACCTGGATGATAGTTATGCCATTTCCTAGGTCTCATATACCTAGGAAAAAATGTGTTGCATGTTTGGGAGAATTAAAAGGTTCTCATATTTAACAATGCAATGTGTACTTTATGAATAGCTTGTTGTGACCTAAAGATTTCTCTATCCTTTGGGGGAGATAATTAAGTTTTGTTTTTCATTTCTGAAGACAGCTTATGAAAATTGAATATGAAGACTGAAGTAATCAGAGTACAGAGTTTTACAGTTAAGCTATGAGTCAAGAGTACAAACAAAAACTTACTATGCTGGAGATATCTTTTCTGTTATTTTGTTACAGAATATGTCAAACTAAAATAAGAATAAGAATAATTTTTTTTGAGACAGGGTTTCTCTTTGTAGCCTTGGCTTTACTGGAACTAATTCACTTTGTAGACTAGACCTATTTCTGCCTTCCAAGTGCTGGGTGGGATTAAAGGCAGGCACCATCACTGCCTGGCTTAATATTTATGGTGCTGGGATGTAGCTCAGTTGATGTTTTTTTTAGTATCTAGTATGCATGAGCCTCTCGGTACATTCCCAGTACCACAAAACCCAAGTGTGTTGGTCTCATAATCAGGAGGTGGAGTCAGCCTTGGCCACATAGCAAATGAGAGGCCAGCTTGGGCTACCTGAGACCTTGTCTTTTTTTTTTTTCTTTTTTAAAGGAAAAGAAAAATCCGTAATTATGATTTTATTTGCTTAACCTCATTTTCTTCCTCCCTCCCTCCTTCCCTCCCTCCCTTCCCTTTCCTTCCCTTTCCTTCATCCATCCATCCATCCATCCATCCATCTATCCATCTATCCATCTATCCATCTATCCATCTATCCATCCATCCATCCGAGACAGGATCTTTTGTGGTCCAAGATAGCCTCAAACTTTCTGTACCACTAAGAATGACCTTGAACTTCCTGCCTCTACCTGGATTACAGATGTGAACCACACCCACTTTATATAGTACTAAGATCAAGCCTAGGACTTTGTGCTGTATTCTCAGGCCCTTGCTAACTTTCTTTGTGGTTAGTTGTCCTATGTTAAATTTTGGGGGGTACGGTAGGGTGAGAATTAGATTCAGGGCTTTGTGTTTGCAACTACTCTACCACTGATCCATATTCCCCATAGTAGCATTTTTAAAAATAGAGTATCTGAAAGAATTTTGAGGCTTTTTATTGTGTGTATATATTAACATAGTAAGTTGTGACCTGAAGTCTCATCCATTTTTTTGCGTATAGAGAAAAATTTGCAGTTTTTTTTTAAAGATTTATTTATTTATATGAGTGCTCTGTCTGCATGCACACCTGCAGCCAGAAGAGGGCATCAGATCACACTGTGGATGGTTATGAGCCACCATGTGGTTGTTGGGAATTGAACTCAGGACCTCTGGAAGAGCAGCCACTGCTCTTAACCACTGAGCCATCTCTCTAGCCCAATTTACAGTTTTTTAAATTGAAAAAAGATTAGTTTTATATACTGTGCTGTCTTGAATATATAATAGTATTTTTGTTTTTTACTTTGTATACTTTTTTTTGAGACAGAGTTTTTCTGTGTAGCCCTGGCTGTCCTGGACTCAATTTGTAGACCAGGCTGGCCTTGAACTCTCAGAGATCTGCTTGCCTCTGCCTCCTGAGTGCTGGGATTAAAGGGGTGTGCCACCACACCCACCTTTGTGTACCTTTTAAGTAATCAGTGAAAATAACATGAAGGCACAGAAAGAACATTCTGTTACTCTTAACAGATTACTGAATACTTCTTCCCAGTAAATTCTCCTGTTCCCCAACAACTCCTATTTAGATTTATAATTAGTTTTTACTATTTTTTAAAAGTAGGTTTGGTGAAATTCATACATAGCTAAACTACTTGAAATACAGTAGGGTTTGTTTGTTTGTTTGTTTGTTTGTTTTTAGAGACAGGGTTTCTCTGTGTATCCTTGACTGTCCTGGACTTACTCTGTAGACCAGGCTGCTCTGGAACTCACAGAGATGTGCCTGCCTCTGCCTCCCATGTGCTGGGATTAAAGGTGTGCACCACCATGCCCAGCTGAAATACAGCAGTTTTAATATACTTACAGAGTTGTGCCTGGGTCACTGCAATTGACTTGGGAACACTTTCACTACCCTAAAGAAACTCATACCCTTTGGTTTGTTCTGTCTCCATTCTTGTGAAGAAAAACTCCAGACCTTATTGTTTAGCCCCTTAAACATTGTGATGCTTATCTTGTAACACAAGAATATTCTTTAAAACTAAAACCATCATTATTCTCAAAAAATTAATAATTGATATAATGGTAGATGATGTAGAGTATCTGAAAGAATTTTGAAGCTTTTTATTGTGTGTATATATATTAACATAGTAAGTTGTAACCTGAAGTCTCATCCATTTTTTGTATATAGACAAAAGTTTACAGTTTTTACTGTAAAGTTACATAATATGTAGAGACTTCCCCAGTCATAGATTTCTAGCTTTTTTTTTTTTTAATTTATTTTAGCTGATTTCCAAAGCCTGGGCTTAAGCAGACTTCCTACTCCAGCCTCCCTGATAACTGGAAAAACTGTGTTGCTTGCCTCTAAGATGATTGTCTTCTGCTTACTCCACATCTTTCTTTGTTGGTGGTTGGGACTTTTGAGACAGGGTCTTGTGTAGTTCAAGCTGGCCTCAAGTTCTACCATACATGGTTTATGTGGTATTGAGGACCAAATTCAGATTTTTATGCATGCTATGTAAGCACTCTACCAACTGAGCTAACTCCTTAGCTAGGTCTTCTTTGTGGATGCATGTGAAGGACTTTGTGAGTTTTCTGATATAAGAACATGCCCTCCATGGACAAAGGTCATTTTACTCTTTCTTTCCAATTTGAATGACTTTTATTTCTTTTTCTTGCTTAATTGTACTGATTACAATTTATGGTACCATACTGAATAGAGATTTGCTTCTGATCTCAATTTTTCAAAAAAACAAAAAACCTAGTAAATCAAGGCTTTGCTAGGTAGCACTGTCTGGGATTGACCCTGAAGCAGTCCTCTGTTCCAGGCTCCCATTGCTGGGATTGCTGGCATGAGCCACCAATCCTTCTGTGATTTCAGTCTTTTTAAATTCACCAAGACTTTTAAAAAGTTACTTAAAAAAAAAAAGGATCGCATTTGTTTTTACTTTATTATTTATTGTTTGTTTGTTTGTTTCAAGACAGAGTTTCTCTGTGTAACATCCTGGGCTGTCCTGGACTCACTTTGTAGACCAGGCTAGCCTGGAACTCACAAAAATATGGCCGCCTCTGCCTCCCAAGTGCTAGGATTAAAGGCATGCACCACCATGCCTGACTTGTTTTTATTTTAGGCGTTTCTTTTGCATGTATATATGTGCACCTTGTTTGTGCATGACCCTCAGAGGCCAGAAGAAGGTGTCAAATTTCCCTGGAACAGGAATCACAGATGGTTGGGAGCAACCATATGGGTGCTGAATACTGAATCCAGATCCTCTGGAAGAGCAGCCCATGTTCTTAACTGCTGGGACATCTGTCCAGCCTTTATTACGTGTGTGTGTGTGTGTGTATGTGTGTGTGTGTGTGTGTGTGTGTGTGTGTGTGTGTTTGTGTATGTTGGTCAGAGGACCATCTTTGGGAGTCAGTTCTCTCTCCACCATGGGTTCTAGGGACTGAAGTGAAGTTGTGAGGCTTGTGTGGCAAGCTTTTTTGCCGTTGAACCATCTTACTATTCCGTATTTCTTAATCTTCACTGGGTTACACTGAATTTTTAGACTGTTTATCAGGGTATCTCTTCCTTTGTTATTTCTGAATTCTAATTTTATGTTTTTCAGTGTGGGAGAGGTGAGAGAGTGCATGTGTGTGTTTGTGTGGTGTGTGAGTTGGCATGCATGCTCACGTGGAGGTCAGAGGGTGACTCTCCAAACTATTTCTCCCCTGCTACCTTGTAGTATCTGGGTCAAACTCCAATTGTTAGGCCTATTTGCAAGCCTCTACTTTGCTGAACCATTATTATTGGGTTCTGAATTTGAATTTCAAATCTTAGCTTTTTAAATTCAGTTCCTCAGTCTTTTGAATCGCCTAAAGTTTTTCAGCTTTTCAGCTCTTTGGGGTGGGAAATCGGTACATTAGTCTGTTATAATAAAATCGAACACTGATAAGTGATATGAGATAATGTCAGTTAGTAGCAGGGTGTATAGGACATAAGCTATGTTAAGGTCTCAATACTTTTTGTAAACAAAGACTCTCACAGCAAGATTTTCATTACTTTCTGGCTTGAAGTTTATTTTCTACTTGGTGCAAGATTGTTTACCAAATGTCAGGAAAGCTTTGTGTTTCCTGGATAGTAAGGCTAGGGGTCTCTTGAATCCTTTTTATTTATTTAAAATTTTTTTATAACCCATTTATATTTATTTCTATTAATATTAAAAATCTACAGCTAATCCTATAGCTACTGTTACTTAAACAAGCTAAGTTTCATTGTTAAAGACATTGCTCTGTTTTTTTTCTTTTTTTTTAATTTATTATTTGTGTGTGCGTGCGTTTGTGCAGAATGTGAATGCTGGTGTGTATCACAGTGTAACACAGTATAGACATCAGATGACAACTTTTTAAGGTCAGTTCTGTCTTGATGTGGAGTCTGGAGGGTGATCTCAGGTGATCTTTTTTTAAAATTACATTTTGACACAAGGTCTTACTAAGTTGTCAGGCCATCTTCAACATTCCATTCTCTTGTCTCATTCTCTTAAGAATTAGTAGTTTAGGAATGTATCACCTTGTCTGGTATCAAGGATATTAAAAACAAGCAACACCAAAACCAAATTTCAGTATTATTAAAGACACTGGAAAAAATAAATCTCTTTGCCTTTTTGCTTACTAATTTGCATTCCTGTTCACAAGGTAATCAATTTGCCCAACTTATTTTTTATTTTGTTTTGTTTCCCTTCGTTTTTATTTGTTTATTTTTATATGTGTATAGGTGTTTTGCCTGCATGTATGTCTGCATCACATGTGTGCCTGGTATCTGAAGACATCAGCTCCCCCAATACTGGAGTACAGACATTAGTGACCTTCAGTGTTAGTGCTGGGACTTGATCCCAGATCCTGGAATAGCATTTAGTACTTTTAACTACTGGCCCATCTCCAGCCCTTTCTCTCCTTTATTTTGTAAACCTCTACTTTTGAAGAGATAGAATTATAGATAAGTAGAGCTAGATGTAATATCTCATGTACCTAACCTCAGTATTTGAGAGACTAAGGCAGGTGGATTCCTATGAGTTTATGACTAGTTTGGGTTACAGAGTAAGACTGAGGCTCAAAAAAGCAAAAACCAGTCTGCCTTCCTTCCTGCCTCCAGCTGCCAGTGACACTAGTCTCTGCAGACCAGAACACCATACAATTGTCTACCCTCAGCACCATGCTGCTGAGAAAGGCAGGAGATGGAATTAAACCACCCCAGTCATTGAAAGAATTGGAACCTCACTGAAAATGGGTATTTTTGGATTGCTAAATGTTGAGAAGTCTACTCTTTTCAATATGTTAACCAACAGTCAGGCTTCAGTAGAAAATTTCCCATTCAGCAAGGTGAGGTGTCTTGTGCCCTTAATCCCAGCATTCGGGAGGCAGAGACAGGTGGGATCTCTGTGAATTTGAGGCCAGCTTGGTCTACAAAGCCAGTGCAGGATAGCCAGGGCTATTACACAGAGAAACCCTGTCTCCAAAAACCAACCAACCAACCAACCAACCCAAACCCCATTTTTTTGGTAATCTGAATATAAGGATAAAAATTGATACAAAAGAGCTAAAATAAAATTTTGTCATGTGTTTTTTTTAACCTACCCCAAAGAAACATTCTAAATATGCATTTAAGGTTGCTGAAAAAATACAAACAAGGCAGAAAACTTACTGTTGAAGATACTATCTTCAGATTCAATACATCTCAGCAACCAAAAAAGAAATACTTTTAGTTGTTGCTCAAATAAGCATACAAAATCCAAATTGCATATAATGGGTTTTAAATTAATGTATCTGAAAATGGAATGGACAGAGTTGGAAAAGGGAATCTTCTACAAATTATTTTTGTTTTAAAATTATAAAATACTATGTACCTTCAATGAAATTGAGTTACTAAACATGGACAGCTTTGTTTTTCACATAATTAAGATCCTACTCCAAATTTTAGAAGCTTTTCAAGAACCATGTTACTGTCATGATACTTCATTAATCTCCATTATGTATACCAAGCCTGACACATTTGACAATGGAGACATGTGGTATTTCTTGTTGAATTTACAGATTACTCAGGTTGTACAGTACTCCAGTGTCTACACTCAGTAAAACATTAGACAAAACCAAGGGGGAAAGCAAGCAAAAGAAACAAAAAAGAAACGTCTATAAGAATGATATAGTTGAGTTTTCTGACATCAGATTAAATGTCACATGGCATTACACAGTTTTTTGTTTTTATTGTTTTGGTTACAGCCACTGTGCTGCATACTATAGACTTTCTAGCCTTGGAGCATCCAAGGGTTTCTCCTGGTTCTGTCTCCATCTTGCACAGGAATACCAAGATTATAGAAGTATGCCATGACTGTCTGGAGTTTAGTGGGTTGTGGAGATCCAAACTCAGTTCATTAGATTTGTGATATAAGAGCATTTACCAGTTGAGCCTTTTCCTTGATCCTGTTGGGTTTATAATTATTGTTATTATTATTAAATAATGCTTTAGAAAGGACTCGGGTATAATCTCTGAATTCTTTTTTTTTTAACCTGAATTCTTCAAGTAATAGTTTGTGGTTTTTATAATGGAATTTAGTTTGACCAGGTAGAAAATCTTTATCACATTTTCTTTCTTAATATCTTCAGCATATCATATTCCATCTTCTGCTGAAGTGTTTCAGTAAAAAAAAACCCCAAAAACCTCAGTTGCTTTCCTTTTTTAATGTGTAAAAAGAATAACAAGGATAGTATTTACTACTGTAGTAGAAGAAACCACTGCTCAATTCACTAATGGGAGACGGATGTCTAGCAGCATTATTCAGGCAATCTCTTAAAAATTCTTCTGTTATTAAGTTTTCACTGATACAGTGTATTGTTTTCCTGCTTAAGGTATGGGGAAGAAAAATCCTTACCTGTAACATACAACATAGTGTCAAATGTCACGGACAATAATTTTCTGTCCAGCCATTTCATATAGAAGGAAGATATGTGAGTGTGTGTGTGTGTGTGTGTGTGTGTGTGTGTGTATACACAAGCCTGCACACACACACACACACACACACACACACACAAGTAAATGTTTAAAAGATGTCTTAACTGCATATTTGATACTGCCAGACATAGAACACCTTCAATGGTTTTTTACCACTGGTCAGTATTTTCATTTTGATTTCCCATGCTGAAACCTTTCTTCAGGTAAGCATATAATTAATACATAATGGCAGATGTTTAGGTTCATTTCAAAAGTTGTTGGAAATTCTTTCCTAATACCAAGCTAAAATTAATTTAATGTCTTAAAATTTTAAACTGAAATGAAATTCCTCAGCAACTCAAGCAACATTTTTATTTTATTTTATGTGCATTAGTGTTTTGCTACATGCATATCTGTGTGAAGATACCAGGTCTCCTGGAACCAGAGTTACAGGGTTGGGGCTGTGGCACATGTCTGTAATCCCAGCACTGAAAGAGAAAGATAATGATTCCAGGATAGCCTGGGCTATGTAGGAGAACTCTCAGGAAGTGAGAAGGGGTCCAGAGAGGAGAAAAGAGAAGAAAGAAAAAAAGAGAGAAGAAATTGACTAGACCATTTATATGGGGCTTGAGATGTCATTCACTGGTAGAGTGCTTGCCTAGCATACACAATGCCCTGGTTTGATCTCCAGCACTACATAACTGAGCATGGTGTTGCACGCCTGTAATTCCAACTCTCAGAAGGTAGGGACAGGAGGATCAGGATCAGGTTATCCTCTAGGACATAGCACATTTGAGGCCAGTCTGGGATACATGTGTTTGTCTAAAAAACAAACAGACTTTACAATTAGCACTGTTTCAAAATTGAGACTGATTCTTTTTATTATTATTATTGAATTGGTGGTCTGTTTTAGCTTTGTCTTATGAAGAGGTGGTTTGATGTATAATTGGATTAGAATTTAATTACAATTTAATTACTAATCAATTGTCAACTGTGTGCTGCATACTTTTCCCCCGAGTTCTCTTTAAAATGGGACTCCCTTTTATAATTGTGATTATCTATTAGTGATCAGATTTGTTGTGTCTTGTTCTTTTTTATTATTTCTGAGGCTCCCACCGCAGGCAGGGTTTCTCTGTGTAACCCTGGCTGTCCTGGAACTCGCTCTGTAGACCAGGCTGTCCTGAACTCACAGAAATCCGCCTGCCTCTGCCTTCTGAGTAGTGCAATTAAAGGCATGGGGCACCACCACCTGATCTGCCTCCCCCCCCCCTTTTTTTTTAAGACAGGGTTTCTCTGTGTATCAGCCCTGGCTGGCCTGCACTCTCTTTGTAGACCAGGCTGACCTCGAATTCACAGAAATCCACCTGCCTCTGCCTCCCAAGTGTTGGGGTTAAAGGCATGCGCCACCATGCCTGACTTTTTTAGTATTTCTATAGATAAGTTTATTTTTTGAAAATGATCTTAGTAGCATTGTCAAAATCTCATATATAAACATATAAGAAAACAAATGAAGTATGTGAAAATTTCACTTAGACCAAGAAATATTTCCTGTTTTATGAGGTGCTAAAGTTAGAAAAGTATCTCCAGTGAGACCAAAGGTATATTTATAGGTATATTTAAAAGTTTCAAGACTTAAATATCAGTGTGAACAGAATATTCAAAGGAAAGAAAAGAGAAGAAACATTCAACTTACAAATAGAGTTAGAAACTTTATAATAATGTTTTAGTTTTAGTAGAAATTTCTGGGACATTTTTCTTTATAACTGCCCGATAGAATTGGTTATTCTAGTTTTCTAGTTTCGGTCTTTTGATTCAGTTAATATGCCTTAGGCCATTAGGCCCTACTAGAGTGAATCAAAAAGTCTTAGGGATACTTTTGTTGAACAGGCCCTACAAACAAGTTAATTTGTCAAATTTTTCTTCCATTATATTTAGACCTAACTATATATGTTGAAATTATATGACTTTAAAATTATTGATAGAAATAGTATATTTTAAGATATCTCTTATTTACTTTCAGGTTCATGCCTGGGAGATTTCTGATCAATTATTACAGATCCGACAGGATGTGGAATCATGCTATTTCGCTGCCCAGACCATGAAAATGAAGATTCAGACCTCATTTTATGAGCTCCCCACAGACTCTCATGCTTCTTTACGGGACTCATTGCTAACTCATATTCAGAACTTGAAAGACTTGTCACCTGTCATTGTAACACAGGTAAATCCTATGCTCACTAAGGAAATTTGTAAGGTCATTTGGATGCATCTCATTCATTTTGGTTAGTATTGATAGGCTATGTAAGGTAATGTTAACTTTATTGCTGTATTTTCATAACTGTAGCAGAATAAATAAAATTAATCTTTTATATTAGTCTTTGAGTTCATTAAGTTTCAAACATTAAATATTGGAAGTGGGGAGGTAAGTGTATGTTTTCTCTAGCATGCGCTCCCTACTGTTAAAATTACAGATTTTTTAAAAATTCTGTACTATTCTGGGTCAGAGGTCTCTGTAGAACTTTAAAAAATCTTTTCAGGGAAGATTGGTTAGTAAAAGTCTTGTAAATGGAACAATGAATGTTTTGTCTTTTTCCTTTAACCAGGGAAATACAGTAGAAAGTAAAGTACATACATGTGACCTTTGCCTGACATAGACGTACTCTTGGATAAGGCTTCAAGATGAGAAATGGGGCCGGGCATGGTAGCATATGCCTTTAATTCCAGCTCTCCGGAGGCAGAGGCAGGGGCATTGCTGTGAGTTGGAGGCCAGCCTGGTCTACAAATCGAGTAACAGGACAACCAGAGCTACACAGAGAAATCCTGTCTCCAAGAACAAAACTAAACAAAAGATGACAAATGGAAAGAGAAGGGAAATGGCAGTGCATTACTTGAGGACTGAGTCATAGTTCTAACTTTGTCAATAGCTTTGGCCTTTTGGCAAAGAGTAATTTATCCATGAAGTTCTGTGGTATTGCCAAATAAAAGTAAGTGTTGATATATTCTGAGGAAACCTGTGTGTTTTTAAACATATTTTGTTGGTTTTTTTTTTTTTTTTGGTTTTTTGAGACAGGGTTTCTAAGTATAACAGCTCTGGCTGTACTGGACTCACTTTGTAGACCAGGCTGGCCTCGAACTCACAGAGATATTTTGTTGTTTTTAAGATGAGCATAGTGGTTTAAACATGTAACCCCAGCACTTGGGAGGTGGAGAAAGGAGAATCAGGACTTGAAGGTCAGCCTCTGCTACATAGTGGGCTTGAGACCAATCTGAGCTAGATGAAATGCTGTCTTAGAAACAAGAATGGAAAAACATACATTCTGTTGTTTCTTTTGGTTTTGTCTTTAAGTTTTTTTTTTTTTTTTCGGTTTTTCGAGACAGGGTTTCTCTGTGTATCCTTGGCTGTCCTGGACTCACTTTGTAGACCAGGCTGGCCTCGAACTCACAAAGATCCGCCTGCCTCTGCCTCCCAAGTGCTGGGATTAAAGGCGTGCGCCACCACCGCCCGGCTTTGTCTTTAAGTTTTAAGGCTGGTCTTTAAATACAATCAGTTTGTAGCTAACTAGGTAGATGGATAGGTAGACTTTCATGGGGAGGAGGGGAAAGGATGCTAGCGTTACCTGTCCTATGTTGGGAAGAAGTTTGGGCTCTGCTTTTTGTTAGCATCGATGGTTTCTGTTTATCTTCTCTACTCATTTATTTAATCTCTCTTCCTGTTCAGCTGGCTTTAGCAATAGCAGACCTTGCCCTACAGATGCCTTCTTGGAAAGGATGTGTACAAACATTGGTAGAAAAGTAAGTAATTTGTAGTTTGTATCACACAGAGAAATCTGTTCCAGTATCTAGACATTTGATTATTTTCTAAATTGTGAACATAAAATTTAAAAGAGATTTTAAAAAGTTAATTATAAGCTGGGTGTGGTGGCACACGCCTTTAATCCCAGCACTCGAGAGGCAGAGGCAGGCAGATCTCTGTGAGTTTGAGGCTAGCCTGGTCTATAAAGTGAGTCCAGGATAGCCAGGAATACATACAGAGAAACTCTGTCTCGAAAAACAGAAAACAAACAAACAAAAGTTAATTATAGTTGTGTGTGTGTGCATGTGGGTATATGCACATGAGTACACGTGCCCACAGAGGGCAGGTGTATCCTATCCTCTTGGGCTAGAGTTATAGGCAGTTGTGAGCTGCCTGACATGGGTGCTGGGAACTAAACTTGGGTCCTCTGGAAGAGCAACAAGTCCTCTTAATCACTGAGCCATCTACTTCTCCATTCCAAATGACATAATTTCTATTTATTTTTTGAAATAATTTTCGTTTGTTTGTTTAATGTGGATGTGCATGCCACAGCACTCCTGCGAGTTGAGAGGACAACTTGAAGGAGGAGTTGATTCTCTCTACCATGTGGCTTCTGTAGACTTGGTGACAAGTACCTTTACGCTCTTCAATTTCTCCAACCTTTGAGTTATATTATTAACTTTTGTTAAAGAACATAAATTTTGGGTCTGGGCATAGTGGTTGCATGACTTTAGTCCCAACAGTCAGGAAGCAGAGGTAGGCAGATCTGTATGAGGTCAAGGTTAGCCTGGTCTGCATATTGAGTTTCTGGCCTATTAAGGCCACATCGTCTGCCGATAATTAAGTAAGTAAATAAACAAACAAACAATTGCAAGACTACATTGTCTGCCAATGAATGAATGAATATAAACAAACAAGGCTATGTTGTCTCTAAATAAAGAAATATATATAATAGTTATTCTTTATAGTATAAACTTATAAATCTACATATGACATAGACCTCATGAAATTTCTGGATATCTTCTAAATTGAGTCATTATTGGTCAGACCTGCAAAGTCAGAAAGATATTGGTGTTGGATACTGGAGGCTCCTGATAATACAGAACCTAGCCAAGTTAGCAAAATATTTGATTGTGTGTGCACATGCATGTGTGTGTGCGTGTAATATTTTAAAATTATCTAAAACTGAGAGGTGTCTCAGTGGTTAAGAGCACATACTGCTCTTCCTGAGTACATGAGTTCAGTTCCCAGCACCCACATACATCAACTAGCTAACATCTGCTTTGAACTCCAGCTCCAGGGGATCTGACACCTTTAACCTCTGTGGGCACTTGCATCCATGTGCACATAGCCCCACCTCTCATACATGTAATTAAAACAGCAATAGATCTTACAAAATATAAAACTAGCTTACCTTCCTCTCTATCTCCCTACCTATCTTCCCTCCTTCCCTTCTACCCTCCCTTCTTGTTTTTCCTCAGCCATATAGCAAGTTGGAGACCGTCATGGAATACATGAAACCTTGTCTCAATAGAACATGCATTTGCTGGGCAGTGGTAGTACATGCCTTTAATCCTAGCACTGGGGAGGCAGCTAACCTGGTCTACAATGTGAGTCCAGGACAACCAGGGCTACACAGAGAAACCCTGTCTTGAAAAAACCAAAAATAAAATAAAACAAAGATAATATTTTATTTTCTTCTTAATAATATCAGAAATGCTGCTTTTGTTGTTCTGGGCTGTTTCAATGGGTAGCATTTTGATTGTGTATTTTCTGGCTCTTGGTGAGTCATGATACATCTCTCCTCTTTTGTTTTCCAGATATAGCAATGACATAACTTCTTTGCCTTTTTTACTGGAGATCCTTACAGTGTTACCTGAAGAAGTACACAGCCGTTCCTTGCGGATTGGAGCCAACAGGCGCACAGAAATCATAGAAGACTTGGCCTTCTACTCTAGCACAGTGGTGTCTTTATTGGTACGTTTGAAACGGTCACTTGTTGATGAAAGGCAAAACCATGGTATAGTTATTTTGTGACCTGATTGCAGATAGTATGAAGCGACTTTCTTTGCAAGTGTGCCTATGATATTACTTTGGCATTTATACAACACCTTTTGGGGCAGGGGGGGAATGAGGGTTGTTTTGAGACAGGAATTCTCTGTGTAACCCTGACTGTCCTGGAACTCTCTCTGTAGACTGGGCTGGCCTCAAACTCAGAGATTTTCATGCCTCTGCCTTCTGAGTGTGGAGATTAAAGACGTGCCACCACTACCTGGTTAATACAACATTTTTATACTACAAAATACTTTAAAATGTGTACTTCTTGAGTGCCTTTGTAATTCTGTGAGGGTGATATTTCTGTTTTGTGAATGGAAATGGGCTTAGTGTTATCCAACTATTAACTTAGAACTTGAACTCAATTCTTATGATATATAAAAGCTATTGATTCTTGATAAAGGACCACACTAAAGGAAGTGCATATAAACTTACTTTATCAGGAAAAAGCTGAAAGAAAATTGACATTTTGATAAAGAGATAACAGAAGACTTTACTTGACCAACTATCCATTAGCCAATATCAGAATTGAAATTTTTAGTACTTTAGACCAGTAGTGAGTAAATTTGCTGTTTATGAGCTGGTAGCGTATATGGGAGTTTTATTGAACATAACTGGACTCTTTGGTTACATGTTTTCTGTGTCTATTATTTTAGACTGTTTTATTAGAACTGAGCAGATTTTATAGAGACCATTTGGCTTGCAAAGCCTGAAATATTTTTTGTTTGTTTTTTTTCCAAGACAGGGTTTCTCTGTGTATCCCTGGCTGTTCTGGACTCACTTTGTCAACCAGGCTGGCCTTGAACTGACAGAGAACCACTTGCCTCTGCCTCCTGAGTGCTGAGGTTAAAGGTCTGTGCCACCACACCCGGCAATTAGATAGCTGTGAACTGCCTTGTGTGTATTGGGATTTGAACCCTGGTCCTTTAGAAGAACAGCCAGTGCTCTTAACCACTGAGCCATCTCTCCAGCCCCACCTGAAATATTTTATTGTCTGGTTCTTAACTTAAAATGTCATTGGTTCTTCAACTTGATTATGTTAAATTAATTCCTTAGCCTATCTTAATTTTTAGGTTTTTTTTCTTATCTCAGTGCTGGAGATTGAATCCAAGGCCTCCCACATGGTAGGCAATAATCTGTCATTGAACTATAGTCCCAACCCAGCTCAATTTTTTGATTTCCACTACCTAGCTTTATTTTCTCAAATAGTAATTATTTTCTAAAATAATTTTTTAAGGATTTGTTTTAGTACTTCTGCAATATCATACATCAAACAAAACTTAGTTTAAAATTATATTCAGTTTGGTATTAAAACCTGTTTGAAAAATAAATATCTTTAAATTTTTAGTTGGCTATTTTAAAGAAAATAGAATTATATAAAATTAGATGCAAAAATAAAACAACTATATTCAAATAACTTGAAATCATATCCTGTGTTTGTTTTCTGTTGTGGTGTTGGAGATTGAACTCGTCCTTGTGCATGCTAGAATTGCTCCACCACTGAACTACAACCACAGTTCTCATTTGTTTTGCTTTTCTTTTCTTTTCTTTTTTTTTTTTTTTAAACAGGGTTTCTTTGTGTAGTCTTGGCTATTTTGGAACTTACTCTGTAGACTAGGTTGCTGTGGAACTCAGAAATCTACCTGCCTCCTGAGTGAGTGTTAGGATTAAAGAAGCCCACCACCACCGCCCTGCTTGTAACATATATACCTGTGTACCACATGATGCATGTAGAGGTCAGAGGATAGTTTGCACAAGCTGATTTTCCTCTACTATGTGGCCCAGGGGTCAGGAGTCTTAGTAGCATGCATCTGTAAGCCACCCAGCAAGCCATTTTTTTTTTTTTTTTTTTTTTTTGGTTTTTTCGAGACAGGGTTTCTCTGTTTAACAGCTCTGGCTGTCCTGGACTCGCTTTGTAGACCAGGCTGGCCTCGAACTCGCAAAGATCCGCCTGCCTCTGCCTCCCAAGTGCTGGGATTAAAGGCGTGCGCCACCACCGCCCGGCTCAGCAAGCCATTTTTTAAAAAATGGTCTTATGCTGACCTCAAACTTACTTCATAGAAGAGCTTGAGGGTGACTCTGAACTTCTAACTCTCCTATTTCTCTCCTTTTTCCGCTTGATTTTGGTTCCCAAATGTATTATTTATATGTGTGTACTACCATACCTGTCCCTCATTTTTTCTTAAAGGTTTTTATTTTTCTTTATGTTTCTGTGTCAGTGTCTTCCATGTGTGTGCAGATGCCAGTGGGAGTCGGAAGATGGCATGTGTTCCCCTAGAGCGAGAGTTGACAGCTGTGAGCCATCAGTGTAGTTCCGGTGCCTGAACTCTGGTTCTCTAGAAGAGGTGCTCTCAGCCTCAGTCCTGAGCAGTCTCTTCAGTCCCCAGCCATCTTGTTTGTAGGATAGCATTTCATAGAGCCTGTGGGCTCCAGTGGTCTCCTGCTTTAGCTTCATAAATAGTTGAGATTGCAGCCACGGCAGTGCATGAACTACTAACCCTTTAACATGCATCCTCTGTGAATGTATTCTCTGTGTGATTGTTGTTTACCTATCCTTTCTGGACGATATTTCAGTCCTCTCTTTATATACTGTCATTTTTTAAGACCACATTTACTTTCTCCCAGTTGGTTCTAATTTTTTTTTGTTTGTTTTTTCGAGACAGGGTTTCTCTGTGTAGCCCTGGCTGTCCTGGACTCACTTTGTAGACCAGGCTGGCCTCGAACTCACAAAGATCCACCTGCCTCTACCTCCCAAGTGCTGGGATTAAAGGCGTGCGCCACCACCGCCCAGCTCGGTTCTAATTTTTTTTTTTGTTGTTTTTTTTTTCCCAGACAAGGTTTCTCTGTGTATAGATGGTTGTCCTGGAGTCACTTTGTACAACAGGCTACCCTTGATCTCATAGAGGTCCACCTGCCTCTACCTCCTGAGTGATGGGACTAACGGTGTGTGCCACCACACCGGGTTGTTCTAAAATATTTTAAAACAAGAATTCACAAACAGTATTCATTTTGCAGCCATGTGTTGTTCTGGGCAGTAGTTACTGTTCCCTTTCCTCTTGCTTTTTCCACAGATAGGATTTGTTTTATAGAATGTCTTCTGCATTTATGATTACTCTCTTTGTTTATTGTTTGATTTTGTATTCTCCTTATTTCTTCTAATTAATTGGAAAGTATATCTGAAGCAGCCCTACTGAGTAAGGATTCCTTAAAAGGAATTAAGCTGCCTTAGGGCATCCATTACATGTAATGAGTTCTCTACCATATTAATAGTGTTACTACCTGTATTCAATATAGAAAATAGTCACTTGGATCCTTCAGGGTTTAATATATATTAATATATAATAACATCAGCTTCCTGATAGAAATAAACTAAGAGGCGTGATGTATTTTTAAAAAATTAAGTTTAGGTAATACATATTTCACAGTTATTTCATGCTGCGTCTTACCCAAATATTATGATGTCTGATTGATACTTCATTAGTAATGTTAGGATTGCCCACTGGATTAGGGTGATGACAGTCTGGCTCTTTCGTGTCTAGTGTACTTTCTCTTTTTTACATTGTAATTTATATGAAAGTAGCTTATTTTATGAAAATCCAAAATTTTTAAAATGTATTAAATTTTGAGGCAGGAACTCACAGTGTATCTCTAGTTGGCTTCAGATCCCCTGAAACTGGAGTTACAGATAGTTGTGTGCTGCCATGTGGGTTCTAGGAATAGAACCAGGATCCTCTGGAAGAGCAGCCAGTGCTCTTAACTGCTGAGCCATCTCTAGCCTGGTTCATAGGCCCTGAAGCCTTGAACACTTGTGGTGTTCAAGTCCTTGCTGTGCCATATGAAGCAAGATAATCTCTTCTGCCTCAGTTTCATCATCTGTATATTGAGATAATAGTATCTATTTCATTTTGTGGAGACTGAGTTAATGTATGTAAAGCTATTGAATTCATGTGTAACATGTAATAGGTTCAGTAAACATCATGACTCATCACTTACTTGTTATTTATATGCTACTTTGGCTAAAATGTAATGTCCATGAAGAAATAGAAAAAAATATAAGCAAGCCCGTTCTTGTATAGCCTTTCTGTCTCTTGTTTGTCATCTTAAGAAAAAAATTTGATTTTAAAATGAATGTTTATGCCAAGTGTGTCAGCACATACCTTTAATCCTAACACTTCAGCACATACCTTTAATCCTAACACTTGAAAGTCTAAAGCAGAGAATTGTGAGTTTGACGCAACATGGGCCACATAACAAGATGCCTCAAAAAAAATTTTTTTAAAGGTTGGGCATGGTGGCACACGCCTTTAATCCCAGTACTCAGGAGGCAGAGGCAGGTGGATCTCTGAGTTCAAGGCCAGCCTGGTCTACAGAGTGAGTCCAGGACAGCCAGAGATACACAGAGAAACTCTGTCTCGAAAAACAAAAAAAATCTAAATTTCTTTTGTTCTATGAGGATGAAGTGGTATGTAGTAACATATTAAACTTTGACTTCTCATCTTTACAAACAGCCTAGTACTGCTTGGAGGGCACTAATAAAAACAATGACCAGGGCTGGGGATGTAGAAATTGTTTCTAGATCATATGCGCAAATCCCTGGGCTCAGTCTTCAGCATTATAGGAAGATAAAACCATCATCACAAGGACATAGTGGTGCACACTCTAATTCTAGCACTACAGAGGCAGATGCATAAACAGGTCGATTTCTGTGAGTTCCAGACTAGCTGGTCTACAGAGCAAGATCCAGGCCAGTCAGAGTTACTTAATATGGAAACTCAGAAAAAGACAGGCAGGCAGGCAGGCAAGCAGACAGACAGACAGACAGACAGAAGCATCATTGCAGATTGTATTTTAGATGAAGCTTTGAATCTGGGAGATTTTCCTATGTACTTTACATTTCCAAAGTAAACATAAATGTCAGAATTTTGTTAGACTGATTGCCACAGCTTGAAATCATTTTTAAAATTTGATATCAGTTGATTATAGGCATTATCTTGTGGTAATGGAGACAATTCTAGAAGTCCAACTGTCAGATTTTCAATCTGGTGTGTAATACATTATAGGAAGTAGCCCTTTTCCACTTTGTCTCTTGAACCTCGTGGCAGTTAGGTTTTTTTTTTTTTTTTTTTTTTTAGCCCACTGTCTATAAGCTGTCTTGAAACATTCTTATCTAGAAGAAGTTGCATTGTGCTTTACTTTGTCTAAAACATACCACAAAAGACTCAGATAAAGACAGTGGTGAGTTTTAGTCTGACTTGTTTTATATCTTTTATAAAAACTTTCCTTTCTCTCATGGTACTGCGAATTGAACCTAAAGTCTCTGTGCATGCTGAACTAGTGTTCTACCACTAAGTTATTTCCTGTATTTCAAAATCTCCTTTAAAAAACAACTTACTTTAAAGGGCTTTTTAAAAAAAAGATTTATTTTTATAAATAAGTCTTATGGGTGTCTTGTCTGTGGACCATGTGTGTGTGTGGTGCCCTCTGAGGCTAGAAGTGTTGGACAGTGTGGGACTGGAGTTATAGGTAGTTGTGAGCCACTCTGTAGGTACTGAGAACTGACCATGGGCCCTCCACAAGGGCAGCAAATGCTCTTACCTGCTGAGCCATCTTTCTAGAATCCTTCCCCCTAACATACATACATGCATGCATACAGACAGACAGACATACATTTATGTATGTGTGTGTGTGTGTGTGTGTGTGTGTGTGTGTGTGTGTGTGTGTGCAGTGCTGTGGCACACATGTGGAGATGAGAGCATGACTTGAAGAACTTGGTTTTCTCCCTGCAGTGTGTGGGTTCCAGGGATTAACTAAAGTCAGCGTGTTATCTCACCAGCTCTTTTTTGTGTTTTTGGAGACAGGATGTCTTACTTATTCAGTTAGACTAGCTGCTGGCCAGCAAGCCTCAGCGATCCTCCTGTCTCCCCTTTCCACCACAGATGTGTACCACCATGCCTCGCTAGGGTAGGAGGTGCTAGGGATCCAAACTCAGGTCCTCATGTTTGAGCTGCAAGCACTTTACTGATTGAGTAGTCTCCAGAACCTTAGGTACTAATTTTTACATGGTTAATAAACAGTGGTATACTGTAAAATTAGTTGTATAAGAGTACATTAGTGCATACGTGGGAACTAAGAACCTTTTGGTTTGCTTTGGTTTTTCTCAAGACAGGGTTTCTCTGTATAATAGTCCTAGATGTCCTGGAAATTTCTTTGTAGACTAGACTGGCCTCAAACTCACAGAGATCTGCCTGCCTCTGCCTCCTAAAGGCATGCACCACCGCCATTTGGAAAACCTTAGTTATTTTTAATGTCTGTTTTGGGATCTTTTTGTTGGTTTGATTTTTTTTTTTTTTTTTTTTTTTTTTTTGGTGGGGGGAGACAGCATTTCTCTGTGTATCTCTGGCTGTCCTGGACTCAATCTTTAGACCAGGCTGGCCTTGAACTTACAGAGATCCACCTGCCTCTGCCTCCCGAGTCCTGGGATTAGGGAGTGCACCACCATGCCTGGCAATTACAGACAGCTGTGAACTGCCATGTGGGTGCTGGGATTTGAACCCGGGTCCTTAGGAAGAGCAGCCAGTGCTCTTAACTGCTGAGTCATCTCTCTAGGCCCCTGTTTTGGGATCTTTAGCCTCTCTGTGCCTCAGCTTCCCCATTAAAAAGAGACAATACATACAATAGCATTTTACTGACAGTTGTGTGGTAATTGGACTTAGAACAGTGGCACTTAACAAAGAACTGTGACTGCCACCGTCATTATAGGCATGGTGATTATAATAGTGACTTGAGTATAAAGATTGATTTTTCTTAACTATGTTTTTCTTGTGTGTAGATGACATGTGTAGAAAAAGCAGGAACCGATGAGAAGATGCTCATGAAGGTCTTCCGCTGTTTGGGAAGTTGGTTTAACTTGGGAGTTTTGGACAGTAATTTCATGGCTAATAATAAGTTATTAGCACTTCTTTTTGAGGTTTTGGTAAGTAAGGCTTTATCTACCATTGCCACTTTTAATAACTAACCTTCTGGGACATCTCAATGTTTCTTTTGTTTGAGAGAAAAATTTTGAGTCTTAAGAATAACATTAGGAGGAGTTGCGCTTGATGGCACACGCCTATACTCTTCAGCACATGAGAGGTAGGTGGCCGGAGGAGTAGAGGTTCAAGGTCATCCTTAGCTGAATGAAGCAAATCTGAAGCAGCCCTGAACTCAATAACATCCAACTTAAGGGAGGAAAGAAGCCCACTGAGGCGACGTGTCGTAGAGAATGTGCTGTTGTTCAGACAGCCTCATAAAGTAAGGGTTTCCGTTTGTTGGACACAGGCACAGTTGAGCTTCTAACATCCCAGGCCTGTACACTTCTCTTTGAAAGCATTAACTTAGGTGTACACATGGCACACTACCCATTGTTTCCTGCTGCACTGCATACTCCAGGATACTTGGCCCGAAAGCTTCTTGGGGATCTCCTGTGCTTGTCTCCCATCTTGCCATAGGAGTGCTCTTGTAAACTTCTAGGGGATCTGAACTAGGCTTCCCAGGCTCATGTGGCAGACAGTTTTACTCCCAAGCCACCTACCTGCCCTGCCCTTCTTTTCCTAATAAAATGTCTCAACTATTACTATTTTTAAGAGCCGGGTTGATGATGGTAAAGAGATAGCTTAATGGTTAAGAGCACAGATTGTTCTTCCAAAGGACCCAGGTTTGATTCCCAGCACCTTCACGGCAGCTCACAACTGTCTGCAACTCCATTTCTGGGGGATCTGACATCCTTTTCTAGCCTCTGCTGGTACCAGGCACACATGTGATTCACATACATATATTCAGGTAAAACACCCATACACATAAAAATAAATCTTAAAAAAATAGAGTAAAATATTAAAATGACATAAGAATTTACTGGGATGTTTTGCATTTGTTAGCTCTCACTTTATTTAAATAGCTCTTTTCCTTAGTATAGATATTCTAAGTGCCTATTGGTACTGTTGTTGTTATTATTATTAGAGATAGACTTAACAGTGATGGCTTCACTAAATTTACAGCAGCTCTTAATTAAATTGGTAAAGAAGAACCTGCAGCATCCTTTCTTGTACTTATTTTTGTTTTGAGACACAGTCTCAACTATGTAGCAAACTGGCTTGTAACTGTGTGGCAAATTCAAGATCTTTCTGCTCTCACTAGCTGAGTGCTCACATTGCAGCTTGTGCTACCAAGTTGGCTCTACCTTGGACTCTGATACTTTCTTATTCTTATCAGTTTTTTTTTTAGATTTTTTTGTTTTCTCTTTCCTATGCTCTTTGAATTGATTATTATTATTTTTTCGGAGACAGGGTTTCTCTCTCTAGCCCTGAGACAGGGTTTCTCTCTCTAGCCCTGACTGTCCAAAACTCACTTTGTAGACCAAGCTAGCCTTGAACTCACAGAGATCTGCCTGCCTCTGCCTCTGCCTCCCAAGTGCTTAGATTAAAGGCACTACAATTTTAAAAATTACATTAAAAAATTAGTTATTATATGTGTGTGAATGCCACAGGACACTTGAGGAATTCTCTCCATCATGTGAGTCCCAGGGATCAAACTCAAGTTGCTAGGCTTGGGAAGTACCTTTACTTACAGAGCCATTTTACCAGCTCTGAGACATTTTATTTTTTAAGTTTTTCAAGACTGGGTTTCTCTGAGTAACTGTTCTGGCTGTCCTGGCTGGGTTTGAACTCACAGAGATCCGCCTGCCTCTGCTTCCTGGGATAAAAGGTGTGCACCACCATGCTCAGCTGAGAATTTTTTTAAAGTCAAGGTCTTACTTTCTAGTCAAAGCTAGCTTGGTACTCACTCTATCCCATGATGATCTTGAATTTGTAGTGATCATCTTGCTTCATCCTCCCAAAGTGCTTGAATTACGAGTGTACTCTATCATACCTAGCAAGAAATAATATTGTTTTCATTTTTTATTGTATCTATGTATCATTGGTAGGTATAGTTCTAGGTCCTTGTTTTTTTCTTTAAAGATTCAATTATTGGTTCTCATGTACTAATATGCATCATTTGAAGGAGAAATTGGGAGACTTTGCCATTTCTGTGTTATGTCTCTTCTCCACCCCAGAAGCGTTCTGAGATTTCACTTTGGTATGTAATGGGCCTTTTGGAGTTATTGAGCCCTTTTATTTAAGTAGTACTTAAAAAGAATGCTTTTAAAGATAAGGATAGGGCAGAAGCATGCCATTCCCTTTGGAAGAAATCATATAAACAGAAACATGGGGATAATCTGGGAACTCTGCCAGGCATGGTGGCTCACATATGATCCTAGTACTCTGGAGTCTGAGATAAACAGTGCCATGCTTCCAAGAAAGCTTAGGCTACAATCAGTTTTGAAAAAAACAGAAATCTGATGTGGTGGTATAATTACTTTGATCCCAGTACTTTGGATCTCTGAGTTTGAGGCCAGTTTGTTCTATATAGTGAGTTTCAGGCCAACCAAGGCTACACAGTGAGACCCTGTGTGCGGGGAGGGGGGGGGAGAAAGAAGAAAAGAAAAGGAAAAATAAATAAGAAAACTTCATATGAATCTGATTGAGGGATAAAGATATCATTTTCTTAGCATATCTGAAAATAGAAGTAGGATAAGGAAGATGTTGTCTTGGCGAGGTCCACAGTTACCAGGCTGTTTATGGTATACTCAGCAAGCCAGACATAGGAGCACATTGGTGTGCATTTCTGTAATCTTAGCACATGAGAGGTAGAGACAAGAGGAAGAGGAGGCTAGCTTCTGCTGCATAGTGACTTTAAAACCAGTCTAGACTTCATGACACCCTGTCTCGTGAGACAAATCAAAAATAATGTTCAGAGGTTGTAATTGTTTTCCTTGGACTACAATGATTCTGATGTTTGCTTCTGTATTCCATTTTCCAGCAGCAGGATAAGACTTCATCTAATCTACACGAAGCTGCTTCAGACTGTGTGTGCTCAGCTCTCTATGCTATTGAAAATGTGGAAACTAACTTGCCATTGGCCATGCAACTTTTTCAGGGAGTCCTGACATTGGAGACTGCCTATCATATGGCTGTGGCACGTGAAGATTTAGACAAGTAAGTAATTTTTGAAGTCTGGAGCTCTGGGTTACCTACAATCTGGTGTTTTTCAAGTCTTTAGTATAGTTTATCCATCGTTTTTTGATGTTTGTGACTTTATAAATGGAAGTGGATGCTATAGATGGTGTCTACCTGCATCTGGAGTGGATCTAAGAGAGGCTGGTCCCCATTCTTGATTATACTGTTTGTTTACATTTAAAATGAGAAGATTATAAGAAATAAGCATGATCTTTAAAATGTCTAGTATAGGGGCTAGAGAGATGGTTCAGCGGTTAGGAATGGGCTCTACTCCTGCAGAGGACTTGGCTTTGGTTTTCAGCATCCATGTCTGACCCCTTGTCATTGGAATTGTCATTCCAATTCCAGGGAATCCAATGTCTTCTTGGTACTCTGTGAGTACTCACATTCACACATGCATATATTCGCACACAGATACATAATTTAACAACAACCAAAGGAATAATACTTTTTAAAATGTCTACTTTGGAATTTTAAATTTTTGAAAAAGATTTTTTTGGTCTTTAATTGTGTGTGTGCATGCGCACACATGAATGCAGTTACCCACAAAGACCAGAGGCATTGGATCCCTTGGAGCTGGAGTTAAAGGAGGTTGTGAGCCACATGATAAGGGTGCTGGAAATCACACTCAAAGCCCTCTAGCAAACAAGTGCTCTTAGCCACTGAGCCATCTCTTCAGCACCCTAATTTGGAATTTTTATTCAAAAATTTGTATTTTTGAATTGAATTGGCTTACCATTCATCATATGCTTATCTGTATAGATGTGAGCCACCTACACACAAGCATGTCCCACAGAGATTATGATGCCTACAGTGAGTAATCACTGAATGGCCCTCAGGCAAGAGAGGAACCTTTTGTTCATTTGACTATGAGTATATAAAGCCCAGATTCTTGACCTGGTACTCTCATTCCACTCCTACAGAGTTCTGAATTACTGCCGTATCTTCACTGAACTATGTGAAACTTTCCTGGAAAAAATTGTTTGTACTCCAGGCCAAGGTCTGGGAGACCTTCGAACTTTGGAACTGCTTCTTATCTGTGCAGGCCATCCTCAGTATGAGGTAGTATCTATACTGTGTTAAGGCTGTTATTCTCCAGTGGCATATTCCATCTCCTTGTTGAGAAACTACAGTCTTGTCTTTAACTAATGTGATTTGGGAGTTGGATCTGATTGGAATTTTTTTCAACTTTATTATTTGTATCTGGGGTTGGGGTGCAGCACACATGCTCCAGTGTGAATGGGAAACAAGGCACTGTTTACAGTCAGTTTCCTCCTTTTGTTCTGTGTTGGTTCTAGGGATTGAACATGTTTGCTCAGCAAGCACCTTTACTCAGGGAGCCATCATATTGACCCACACTTGTGGTATTTTTAAGAATTGCTTTTGGGTTTCTGTTTTGTATTCCTTTCTATTTTTTATTGGTTGTCATAGTTGACTATTATAAGCAACTCAGAGAATCCATCAAAAAGAGAACTTACTACCTTTCCAATATGCATCCAGCAACAACAACAACAAAAAAAAAACTACAGAGCTAGTTGCAGGACAGCCAAGGCCACACAGAAACCCTGTCTTGAAAAACCAAGAAGAAGAAGAAGAAGAATTTCTTTTTTAACTGGGCATGGTGGCATGTGCCTTTAATCCCAGCACTCAGGAAACAAAGGCATAAGAATCTCTATGACTCTTAGGCCAGCTGGTCTACATAGTGAGTTTCATTAAAAAAAAAAAAAAAATCCTTCTTGAAGGTTTTTATGAGCTGGATATGATGGCACATGGCCATAATCCCAGCACTTGGAGGCTGAGACAGAGGATCATGAGTTTGAGGCCAACATGGGCTACATAGTGAGCACCAGGCTAGCCTGGGCTACATGGACTCTGTATTTATTAAAATAATATTTTTTAAGACGTTTTACTTTGTGGTGCTAAGGATCATTCTCAGGACCTTGCACATGTTAGGCAAGTTGGTATCGCCAAGCTGCATTCCAAGCCATTCCTTCTACTTGTTGTTTTTGTTGTTCTTTGTTTTTAGACCAACGTGTATTTCTGGCTGGTAGACTGGCCTGATAAGGGTCCTGTCTCCATCTCCCAGGTGGTCAGAGAGTAGGCAGGTGCTACTATGTCCACTTATAAATTTCTTAGGTTTTAGGGACTGGAGAGATGGCTCAGTGGTTAAAAGAACTGGCTGCTCTTCCCAAGGACTCAAGTTACTAGAACTATAGCTCTAGTTCCTAGGGATCCATTCCCCTTTTCTGGCCTCTGTGGGCACTGCACTTGAATGGTGCACAGACACACCTCTTGGCAAACATCCATACACATGAAGATAAGTAAGAAATGTAAATTTTAAAAGAAAGTTCTTCATTTATTTGAGAAATTATATTCCCTCCTTATGACTTAAATAATACAAGGGGTTGGAGAGACCTCTCAGTAGTTAAGAGCACATACTGCTCTTCAAGAGGACCCAGGTTAGTTTCCAGCACCCATATCTGGTGGTTTACAACCACCTGTAACTCCAGCACCAATAGGATCTAAAACTCTGACATCTTTGGGCACTTGCACTTATGTGTACTATTTTGTCCCATCCTTTATATAATTAAAATAATAAAAATAAACCTTAGAATCACATTTACTTTAAAAGAAAAAAAAATGGCCAGGCTGTGGTGGCGTGACCCTTGAATCCCACCACTCAGGAGGTAAAGGCAGACAAATCTCTTTTAGTTCCAGGCCTGTCAGAGCTACACAGAGAAATCCTGCTTCAAAATAAATAAATAAATAAATAAAAACAAAAGAAAAAAAGAATGTTGTTGGGCTTAGCATTGTTTTAAACAGCTTCCCTTTGGATCCTTAATGGAAAGGAGCAACAGCAGCCCCTCTGCTGTGCGTGCCCTTTGTTATTCCTGTGGTCCTCAGTATAAACAGGTCTGCAAAGCGAATCTCCCAAGGACTTGTAGATTGGGCAGAGTCGCGAACAAGACAGCCCTGTGCAGTAGCAGTCACTTTGGAAGTAGCACTGTCTGGAAGCTAGTTGTGACTAAATTCCAGTCTTATTTCTCCTGTCTTTCATGGTCATGAAAACGGCCAAATGGGGGTGGACGTGGTGGTGTATGCCTGTAATCTCAGCACTAGAGAGGGAGAGGCAGAATAGGGGTTCAGAGTCGTCCTTAGCTACATAGTGTGTTTGGAGGTGGCCTTGACTATATGGGACCTTGTCTCAGGGGAGGAGTGTGCTTAAAATCATTTATGGTAAAGGAATTACAATTAGCTCACCTGGAAAAAAATCTGATATGAGCATAATTAATATTCCAGAATTTGGGGGAAACTATCCCTTAGAAGACTTATATGTCTTTGTTTTCTATAGAGTCTAATATGCTTTGTGAAAAGTTTTCCCTAATATAGAGAATGTAAAGCTTAGTCATCTAAGTGGACATTGAGGTCTACCTTGGGAAGATATTTAGGAAGTAACATAACAAATCTGTACTGATGTAGAAAAGGTGACTTCCTAAATAACTGCATATACATTATGGACTAGTGTATCTCCTTCCCTGTATGGTAAGTAGTAATGAAACTATTTTTTTCCTCTGTTCTTTTCCTGCACAAATAAACCATCCCGTTTCTTACCTAACAGGTAGTAGAAATTTCCTTTAACTTTTGGTACCGACTAGGAGAACATTTGTACAAAACCAGTGATGAGGTTATTCACAGCATCTTCAAAGCATACATACAGAGGCTGCTTCATGCCTTGGCTCGACACTGCCAGTTGGAACCAGACCATGTAAGTTCCCTTTTCCACTTTAAATCTCCACCTTTTGGTTCTAACTTGAAAAACTGAAAAAAAAAAATAGATAATAGATGTAATAATCTTTAAGGTTTTTTCACTTTAGTTTACAATGAAGAAGTGACTACTAGTATAATAAAATCAGACCTATGTTGGCAAATTGTTCCTGCTGAGTCAGTAATTGTTTACCTAGGAATTTACTGTAAATGATATCATAGAAGAAAAATGTTGCTTTATACATAGTTCTGTGTATGTGTGTGTGTGTGTGTGTGTGTGTGTGTGTGTAGAAAATGATTAACTATCTTCAGCAACTTGATGAACTACTACACAGCAGTTAAAAGTGATAACTTCTACAAGAATAATTGGTATGATGAGTGATAAAAAGCAGAATGTCGAATTCTGTACTGTTTGCTTGAGCTTTTTTGTTTTCTTGTAGTGCCAGAGACCAAGCCTAGGCCTTGATCATGCCAAGCCGGTACTCATGCTGAGCTACATCCCATGTCCTCGGTAGTTTGCTTGGGTTTGTCTATTTGTTTTGTTTTGTTGTGCTTTGAGACAGGGTCTACTGTGTAGTACTGGCTAACCTAGAATTTTACTGTTTATTTAGATCAGACTGTCCTCCAGCTCAAGAGATCCACTATGCCTACCTAGCACTGGGATTAAAGGCATGAACCATCACACCTGGCCTTATCCTTTTCTTTTTTTGAGATAGTGTTTTGATATATAGTTAAGACTAGTTCTGAACTCCCAACTCTGTGTCAGCCTCCTGATCTCTGGGATTACAAGTATGCACTACCACATTGGTTTATACCCCGTTTTTAATAGTATAGGACGTATGGTTAGGTTAAAAACTAATATAAAGTGAAAAAATTGTGCAAGGATGCTAAGAATTATTATTTTCTTCTATGTCTGTATACATTTTTATATTATAATCATTTGATAATCTAAAAAAATATGTAGGCATTTGTTTAGAAGAAAACATACTAGACACATGAAATAGTTCATTGGAAACCTCTTCCTCCTTCTTTGTGTTAGGTTTCTGCCTTACGTGTGAGTTCCCTTTTGTACGTTAAATCTCCACTTTCAGTTCTAACTTGAAAAACTGAAAAAAAAAAACAAAACAGATAATAGATGTAATAATCTTCAAGTTTTTTTTTCATTTCAGTTTACAATGAAGTCACTACTTAGTATAATAAAATTAGACCTATGTAGGCAAATTGGCTCCATTATTTTATCTTTCTTCTTGGTTGTTGGGTGGCTTTGGTCCAGTCCCTGTAGTACACTTTAATTGCTTATAAAATTAAACCTGACTGTCTGAATTTTTCTAAACTTAACATCCCTAGTTGTAAACCACTTTTTGCTCGAGCTGTTCTGGATCACTGGGTTCTGCTCTTTGCTAGCTAGCTCTGTGGCACCGTTTCCTTTACACATACTTTTTATACTTGAAAGTTCATAGTACTTTTGAATTTTATTCATGATTTCATCTGGAAAGGCATCATTTCCTCATTTCTGCATTTTAGTTTCCTCATCCTACAACAAGGAGGTTGAACTAGATGAACAGTTCTCAGTGGTACTAAGGGATGTTTCCAGGTATTCATTGCCCAAGATTTTCATAGGTGCCTTTAACCATCTCAAGATTAATTGGTAACTCTTATTTAGAGATATGCATTGGGAGAGGAAGGATTTAAGATAAATAATTGTAGTAATGATTGGTTTCTGTTGTTTTAAGAATTTGAAGAAGAAGCCTCAGATGTGTTGAGTATTAAGGAGCTGACCTCTAGATAGGCTATAACTTTTATGGTTTCTTTCCAATCACTTCTCGCCTCTGTGATTTTCTTAAAAACAAACAAGATGTGTAATTGAAAATGCAAAATAGACATACATAATCACACGTAAACTGGAGAATGAGAATGAATAAAAAAGTTGAGTACAGACTGAGTTGACTCACATTCCTAGCACTTGGGGAACCTTCTGTTATGGTAACATTGTAGCCTTGTGATTTCATACTTTGTTCCGTTGGCATTTGACTACTGAATGGCTTTTGTTTCTGTGGATTTTATAAAGGGCATTGACAGCTTCAGTGAGTTTTAAACAAGGGTCTCATGCTCTTGAATTTCAGGAGGGCGTTCCTGAGGAGACTGATGACTTTGGGGAGTTTCGAATGAGAGTGTCAGACCTGGTGAAGGACTTGATTTTCTTGATTGGCTCTATGGAGTGCTTTGCTCAGGTGAGTCGTCCCCTCTGAACCGGTTTTAGGTGCTCACACTGGCTGTGCTTATCTTGGTCCTACATATTCTGTAGATGCTCCATTCTCTTTTTTCCCAGCTTGGTAGCCAAGTGAGATAGTAGATATGTAGGTGCCTAGCACATTGCCTGGCATATAGTAGCAGTGTCTGTTTAGGGTCTGATAAAGCAGTTGTAGTGGACAGATCAATTCAGTTATGGTGTGCTGTATTACTGAGGAGAGCTGTTCCATGTGTGCAGCTGATAAATATGGAAGTCTCCAGGAAACTTACAGAGATTTGGACCCCACTGGGAAAAATGGGCAGGTTTTCCTGCTTTAATCCTGGCAACTCTTTAGTTATTTGTATTTCCTTGGTCCACAGTTACAGTTAGATATTTGTTCAGTTTATTTCCAGAGGTGGATATACTAGAGTAAAAGAGTCACAGTAGTGTCCTGGCGATCAGGAAGTGACATTTTACCTCGCAAGGCTGTAGTCATCATCATTCCATATCACTTAGAATAATTTCGGTTGTTTTGTATTGTTAGATCATAGATCATACTTTAATGAGCTCTGATAGGACTTTGTGTTGTAGTCACACCAAACTAACGAGAAAAATTGGGAAGATGTAGGTTTGACACCCCTTCTGTATATAAAACTTGCATATAATCTTGCCCAGGAAATGTTTATGAAATTACAACTTTTCATTACAAAGCATGTCTTGAATCTACTGTCCAGAGTTGGAGACTTTCAGAAAGCAGATTCAGTGGGCAGATGACTATACTCAAATTTCAACTTTTCTCACTGGCTCTGTGGCTTTGACTTCGATTTTGTCTTAAGTTTACAAATTTATATGCACTCTCATTGTTGCCAAAATGTGTTCTGTGGAGCTACAGGTCCAGAAGATGTTCTTTGGCAAAACCAAAAGAAAGCAAGCTAACTAAATCATTAATTGAAATTAAGAAATGATATAAATATCAAAATACTGCATTAAAAGTTCTGTGACATCACAAGAGTTTTTTAATTTTCTTCCTTTGTAGTGTCTCTTTTTTGACTGCAGAAATTTGCTTTGTTTTTTCAGTTATTTATTTATTTTTGACTAGATATTTGACTTGGCCTAATCATGTTCCACATATGGATATAATCTGGAAAATTAAGTATTCTGTTAGGTCTGCCTTTTTAAAAAGAATTGTGCTTGGATATGGTGTTGTATAGACCCTTCTGAACAGTTGCTTTCGGCACTTAACTTGTACTACTATTGATGCAGACTGTAATTACAGTATAGAGCAGATGCACATGCAGAATTTGTGCTCTAAGAAAACCTGTTTTATTGATTTGCTGTTAAGACCAGAAAACACTCATTAATTTTTCATTTTTTCATAATATTTATTTTCTGGGGGCACATTATAATCTTGATAAACTCTTGGTGTTCTAAATATGTTTATTTTAGGTACTAAAATCATAGTTACTTCTAGTTAGTGAGGATACAAAACATGAAAGTACTATTGGCCGGCTCTGAGCAATATATGGGTTTAGAAACAAAGAGCTGTATTTCTTTGAACTAACATTTTTTGTTTTGTGTTTGGAATTCTGTTTTTCTTTAATGGATCCATAATCCACCTCTTCTTCTCTAGTTGTATTCTACTCTGAAAGAAGGCAACCCACCCTGGGAGGTGACAGAAGCGGTTCTCTTTATCATGGCTGCTATAGCAAAGAGTGTTGATCCGTGAGTGTCTAATAAGTCTTTGTTGGGAACTCTTAAATATCAAGAGAAAGGAGATTTACACCATGTTCCTCTATGGCATATTATTGGAAAGTCTTACAACTTCTATGCTGCTGTCTAGCCTTCCAGTTTCAGTCTAGTGCAGGATGGCCTCCATTTCTGATGCCATGTTTCCTGGAGTTAAACTTTTTTTACTCCTGATGTTAGAAGTAGGATACTGATTTTTTTTCCCCTTCAGTGGTTCCTTTGTGAGAGTGAGCAATTTGTTAGAGTGTTAAATTGTTGGTATTTGCTTAAAAACAATGGAATAGGCATTAACTTAGATCTCCTGTTTTTGCAACCTTAGGTAAGTTATCCTTAGATGTTTCATACAGGGTTCTCTTTCTGTCTTAGGGGATCTGTGAGTTTCCGAGGCAAAGCATTGGTACATCTCACCTAAAAGAATAGAGAATGTCAATGACAATTGTTACTTTTGTTATTGCCCTTGAGAAATTTTAAATTATTTAAATTTGAGTTATACTTGCTTAGCATGGAAATTAAATTTATGACAGAGTTGTTGAACAATTTGCTTGTGTCCTGAGTTTACACTGATGTAATAACTTTGTCAGGTTCTGTTGGATTTTGATCAGGGACTTTTACTCTAGGTCTGTTTAGGACCTTGACCAGAAAGATGGTTAAGGCAGATGGGTACCTGTTAAACACACAGTGTTTCTTCCTTATCTGACATCAGGGCCTAGTCTGTGAACATGTTTCTAACCTAAGAAATCCTTAAGGAGATGAATAGGTCTACTTTATTTACCTATAGTATTTGATCTTAAACCATTTGGTGTTTTTGGAACCTTTTCTGATGGCCTGACAGATCGTTATTGTACCAAAACCATTATTGTACCCATTAGATATTGATTTAAAAAAAGGATATGTAATCTTCCATAACTGGTCGAGTGTCCATAGGAAGTTTAAGGCATCAATAAGTGAGTAATTACTTGTTTTTCCTCACTTTAAACCAACATGTAACTGCAGAGGTTTTTCTGTTTTGGTTTTTGTCCATTTAAAGGATGTAATAAGTAGTAATTGATAGGTGTACTCATGCTATAATCCTGGGTATCTTCATTTTAAACATCTTCATTTCTGGATTAAATTCTTGCTGTGAGCATCTTTCATGCTGTTTTTAACCCAGTTTAGTAGGAGGATGAGGGTGACAAACTCACAGAATTGTGGATAGTGTTTGGTTAATTTTAATTTCCCTCTCATTCCAAATCAGGGCACCCTAATGGCTCCTGCAGCTTGTTTTCTTGGGTTCTTTCTGTTAATGAGCGGGTCCACCTCTACTTTTCTTTTTCATACATTTCCAGTGTCCAGCCATAGGAAATCTTTTGAGGAGAACAGCTAATAGAAGTGTTTGCTCGGGCTGGAGAAATGGCTCAGCGGTTAAGAGCACTGGCTGCTCTTCCAGAGGTCATGTCTTCATGAGTTCAATTCCCAGCAACCACATGGTGGCTCACAACCATCCATAATGAAATCTGGTGCCCTCTTCTGGCCTGCAGATATACCTGCAGACAGAACACTGTATACATAATAAATAAAGAAGTGTTTGCTCATTCATTTATTCATTAAAGCATTAAGCAGTATTTCTTGAGTGCCCACTATGTGCCAGGTACTGTTCTAGGTGCTGCAGATAGGGGAATAAATGAAATAGATTCTTTAAAAAGATGATATTCACCTTCAGCTAATATCTGCCTTTCCAACCTCTTTTTGATGCCTATGTCTATAGATCATTTTCATGTCATTCAGAAGAAGGAACAGTGTACTTCTTCTGAAATATTGATGTTCTTATTTTCTTTTTGTCCCTTTTTGAAGATTTGGAAAATATTCAGGGCTGGGGAATGTGCCTCAGTGGTAGAGCACATTCTTAGCACCTCAGGAAAACAAGAAACCAAACTCTTTGTCTGAAAAATGCTAAGCACTTTTATTTGAATAGTTATTACTTTACTTAGAAAACTTTTAGGCAATATAAAGTTCACTGCAGCCTATTTGGCGAGCGCGTAACCTCTGTAGGCAGTAACTGTAAGTACTTGCTCTCTGTTCTCAGGGAGAACAATCCTACACTTGTGGAGGTACTGGAGGGAGTTGTCCGCCTCCCAGAGACTGTACACACAGCTGTGCGGTATACCAGCATTGAGTTGGTTGGTGAAATGAGTGAGGTGGTTGACCGAAACCCTCAGTTCCTGGGTGAGTGTGAACTCTGCCTCTGCTGCCGCCACTTGAGCTGGTTCTGGTGTCTTCCTTCTTTTGCACTTGCTTGCCTGTTTTCTTCTCATGGAATAAGTAGGTTGTAAGTTGCTTAGTTGGTAATAGTTGTGGGGTTGCAGTACTTAGTACTTTCCTTAAAACACAAACGTTTCTGTTTGGTACGTATGAGCTAATCAGACTGTCCTTCTAAAAACTAATAGACTAAAGGAAAGGAAAGGGATTTTCTCTGTTAAGTAGATGTTTTATGTAAAGGCTAAGAATTATTCAAAATAAATATAAATTAAAATGAAACTTGAGAATTGAAATTAGAGTTAGAATCATTTATCCCAACACCCTCATTTTGCAGATAAAGACACTGAGATCCAAAGACAACAAAAAATTTATTCAGAAAAATATATAGTCAAATTCCTGATATACAAAAGAGATTCATTCTGAGAATTTTATGTAATCCCAAATTTGTGAATGTTTGCAAATAATCTGCCACAAAAAATGAATGTGTTTCTTTTTTTCAAATTTGGGCATGATGCTTATTATATGTGTGCTCAGTTTATAACCAAGCCACTTTGCAAGTAGAGCATGCCATTCTATAATGTTTTCAAAGTTCCTACAGGATGTATCTATGTGGTTGTCTGTGTGATGTCTGTGTATGTGTCTCTGTGTGTCTTTCTGTGTGTGTATGCCTGTGTGTGTGTCTGTCTGATGTCTAGGAACCAGAGTTCAGAATTTTGTGCCTTCTTCTATCACTCTCAGCCTTTTTTTTGACAACCTCTCCCATTGAACTGGAGCTTGCCATTTAAGTAGTGAGGTGGTGGGTAGGTGGTGAGCTCCAGGTTTCTGCCTGTCTGCACCCCAGCACTGGGTCACAGGTGTGCAGTGCTGTGTCTGGCCTTTCTGTAGATTCTGGGGATCTGAACTCTGATCACTGTGCTGGAGCAGCAAGCACTTTACTCACCGAGCCTTCTCCCCAGCTCCCACATTCCTGTTTTCTAATTCTTAAATTTCTACAGTTTCTATATCTGTTTCAGCATTAAGTTTTCTTTCTGAACTGTGTGGGGGTTTTTTGAGACAGGATTTCTCTGTATCAGCCCTGGCTGTCCTGACTTACTTTGTAGACCAGGCTGAGATCTGCATGCTATACATATGCATTACATATATAATAACAAATATTTTTAAATGTATTTGTATGTTGTTTTAAAATATGTGTAGTGATGTGGATATTGAGAGCATAGATGCCTGTGGAGGCCAGAGTTATCAGATCCCTCTAGAGCTGGAGTTACAGGCAAATATAAGCCACTCAGCGTGGGTGCTAGAAACTGAACTCAGGTTTTCCAGAACAGCAGTGGACGCTCTTCTTTTTTTTTTTTTGGTTTTTCTAGACAAGGTTTCTCTGTGTAGCCCTGGCTGTCCTTGACTCAATTTGTAGACCAGGCTGGCCTCGAACTCGCAAAGATCCGCCTGCCTCTGCCTCCCAAGTGCTGGGATTAAAGGCGTGCGCCACCACTGCCCGGCAGCAGTGGACGCTCTTAATGGCTGAACTGTGCCTTGGACTCGTAGTCACTGGTTTTCAAAGTGCTTCTTGAATCTGGAATCAGAAGGAACAGTTGCTTCTTGAATCTGGGATTAGAAGGAACAGTTGATTACAATGAAGAAAGGATTGAAATATTGAAAGATGAAGTGAGTGGAGCTCTGGGCCTCCTGACACTATATCAGTGAGATCAGCTACAAATTTGTGGATTGTTTTTGTTTTGGTTGGGTTTTGTTGTTGTTGTTATTATTATTCTTTAATTTTTATTTTATGTACATTGGTGTTTTGCCTGCATGTGTGTCTGTGTGAGGGTGTCTGATCCCCTGGAACTGGAGCTACAGATAGCTGTGAGCTGCCATGTGGGTGCTGAGAATTGAGCGTGGGTCTTCTGGAAAAACAGCCAGTGCTCTTAACCACTGAGCCATCTCCAGCCTGTTCTGGGTTCTTTTGAGACAAGATCTCACTATGTAGCCCTGACTGGTCTAGTATTTATCACATAGACCAGGCAGGCTTCACACTCAGATCAGCCTGCCTCTGCCTCCGAAGTGCTAGGATTAAAGGCTTACTTACACCGCCACACCTGGTGTTTTTGAATACTAAGGGTGTTTTACATATTTCATTTTATGAGTTACTTTTGAAAGATATGCAAACCTTTGTTGCAACAAAGTATATACTTTTCTTCAGTTTCAGATACATAATCTGTATTTGGCTTTATTTCTTAGACCCTGTATTGGGCTATTTAATGAAAGGCCTGTGTGAAAAGCCTCTGGCTTCTGCTGCAGCCAAAGCCATTTATAACATTTGTTCAGTTTGTCGGGATCATATGGCTCAGCACTTTAATGGACTCCTAGAAATCGCCCACTCCCTTGATTCTTTCATGTTGTCTCCTGAAGCTGCTGTGGGTTTGCTAAAAGGTAATAGTCTGTGATATACCATTACTTGGGGTTATCAGTTATAATGTACTTAATGATGGTGAAGGTGGGTGGCTTTTCCATTGTGGGGGTGGTGTTTAATATGTGTTATACATTCTTTTCTTAGCAAACTTAAGCCTGTCAAATGATTTTATACTACTTGCATACCATATGCTTGTATGACAGTGCTATAGATCTGGGGTAGAGATAACACATTGGGATTAAACATACTCATGTTTGCTGCTAAGAAGAATGAACTGTGGCTTGTATCAATGTGAAAATCAGTCTGAAGTCTTCTAAATACACATAAGAAATGTTATGGTTTTAAAGAAATGCTAATCTTTTTAAAAGAATTCTGTTAATGTATGTAATGTAGATCAGCTAATTTAATTACCTCAATTCAGCCTTTATGCTCTTCATTTGAGTCTTTTTTTTTTTTTTTTCAGGAACAGCTCTTGTTCTAGCAAGACTACCTTTGGATAAGATTACTGAATGTCTTAGTGAGTTGTGTTCTGTGCAGGTTATGGCATTGAAAAAGGTGAGCCCAAATAAATAAGGAATGAAACAAATACATACTTAAATGTTCAGAAAGAAAAGGTGCAATTCTTATTTACGAGTTACTTATATATGTTTAGAAGACAAGAGAATGAACTGAAATGTATTAAAATTAGTAATTCTGAGTATCTGCATACTAGACAGGAAAGTGGACAGTTGATGTTCATTTGCAGCAAGGAAATAGTCTGAAAAAGCATCGATAGGCAATTTTGTAGGAATTCAAACATTAGACTGTATCATACAAGCCCAGAAGCTTGTTTGACAGTCAGTCACTTGACATGACCTCTTGATGCAAATAAAGAGACATAGCAAGCATTGGGTGTAGAATAAGGCTGATGTTCCATAGCAACTTCTTTTTCCTGAGTATGTGTACACTCTAAAATAATGGTTAGGCCAGACATTACCTCTTGCGCTTGAGAGGGTGATTCAGTAAGATCAGGAATTTGAGACTAGCTGGGCTATATACGGAATTCTAGGCAACCTGGACTAAGGAGTGACACATTCCTAAAACAAACAAAACCAAAGTAACAGTAATATAGTACAGTGAACAAATCAGTAACAGTCATGTCAAATGTTCACAAATATAGGAGTGTAAACATTGCATATTAATGTTTGAATAGCTATGAAGTCTCTGTTAAAACTTTCAAGCTTTAAACATATATATAGCTACATATAAGAACTGGAAAGATAGCTGAGAGGTTAAGAGCACTTGCTGTTCTTGTAGAAGTCCTGGGTTCAGTTCTCAGTACCTTCTTTTGGCCTCCTTGGGTACCGGGCTCACACATGGTATACTTAAATACACACAGGCTACAATATTCATACACTTAAAAAATTTTTTTTTTTTTTTTTTTTTGGTTTTTGGTTTTTTCGAGACAGGGTTTCTCTGTATAACAGCTCTGGCTGTCCTAGACTCACTTTGTAGACCAGGCTGGCCTCGAACTCACAGAGATCCACCTGCCTCTGCCTCCCAAGTGCTGGGATTAAAGGCGTGCGCCACCACCGCCCGGCAAAAAAATATTTTTTAAGGTACATATAAATGTTACATCTATTAAGTATAAAGTAACAATACACATTGGGCTGGAGAGATGGCTCAGTGGTTAAGAGCACTGACTGCTCTTCCAGAGGTCATGAGTTCAATTCCCAGCAACCACATGATGGCTCACAACCATCTATAATGAGATCTGGTGCCCTCTTCTGGCCTGCAGGCATACATGCAGACAGAACACTGTATACATAATAAATAAAAAAAAAAAATCTTTAAAAAAAAAAAAGTAACAATACACTGTTATGGACAATATCCTTTTTGTGTGTTGGGGGGTGTGGTTCAAGACAGGGTTTCTCTGTGTAGCCCTGACTGTCCCAGAACTCACTCAGTAGATTAGGCTGGTCTCGAACTCACAGAGATCTGCCTGCCTCTGCCTCCCAAGTGCTGGGATTAAAGGTATGTGCCACCACTGCCCAGCTATAGACATTATCTTAATCATAATTAAATGAAGAAAAAAATAATATCGTTTTATCTTTCCAGGTGATCAGATAGTAAATACACTAATATGCAGTCTAATACTAGGGTACAACAAGAAGGAGGAAAGTAGTATTCAAATAAAAAAAATTGTAGAATTTAAGTGATTTTTTTTTTTTGATCCTCTTAAAGAAAGAAGCAGTTCAGGGTAGAGCTGATATATAAGGGTGTGTGTGCAGTATTTGCTAAGGGTCTCTGTGTGTATTAATGTCTCTGTCTCTTCAGCTGTTGTCTCAGGAGCCCAGCAATGGCATATCTTCAGATCCCACTGTGTTCTTAGATCGCCTGGCAGTAATATTTAGGTAAGAAGAGAATGTCTGGAATCCTTTCTAGACTTAAAATAAAATAAAAGCACAAATGAAACAAAAAATAAGCAAGCCAGCAGTGATGGTACAGGCTTGTAATCCCTGTTCTTGGAAGATGAAGACTGGAAGAAGTTGAAGGTCATCCCTCCTACGTTAGCAAGCCTGAGGGCCAGCACCCACCCTGCTATATACACTGCACCCACACACAGACACACACACTATCACCATCATCATTGTCATCACTTTGGTTGTTAGTTCAGTGATTCTCAAACTTCAGTGTGTACCAGAATCCCCTGGAAGCTTTTTCCAATCAGATTGTTAGGTTCCATTTCCCAGGTGTCTTGATTCATTGTATCTTTAGTAAGATGTGAACAATTGCATTTCTAGTAAGTTCTTGGGTGATACTGCTATTCTCCCTGCTGTTACAGAGACAGTACTCTTGGAATCATTATCCTGTATTATATGGATCCAAAAATTAAGCACTGGGTGAAATACTTTGCATTCAAGAGGAGCCGTGATTAAATTTTATAAATTTGTTACACTCATAGGCAATTGGAACATCAGAGTAATAGTTGCCTATAAGCCTGTGTTTGGCATTATTTTTGGTTTTTAGCTATTACCATCAAGTATCTTTCTGGGACTTGATGCAACACTTTTATTTCCATAAGACACTCTTGTGAAGGTCTCCTAACAGTAGCTTTTGTTGTTTGTGTGTTTTTCAAGACAGTATTTCTTTGTTAGTCCTGGCTGTCCTGGAACTAGCTCTGTAGACCAGGCTGACCTCAGATTCACAGATAGCCCCCTGCCTCTACCTCCTGAGTGCTGGGATTAAAGGCGTGCGCCACTACTGCCTGACATAACAATAGTTTTTATTTTGTGACAAATGAAAGAACATCTATAGTGATACAAACGAAGAAAATTATGTTATTATTAAACTTTTTAAGAATTAAAGAGTACTTGAAGTTAGTAGTTAATCATGCAGTCTCCCCCTGGCTTTTCTTCAAGTTAGTGGGCTGTAGAACTAGACACGTTGGATTTGACATTTTTTCTGTGGATCCATATCATAGGTTCAGACTAGAACAGTGGCAAACCTTGGTAAACTACAGTTCTTAGAGCCTTTGGTTTTTTTTTTTTTTTTTTTTTTTTTTTTTTTTTTTTCTTTAAGACAGCATCTTATGATATAGCCTTGGCTGGCTTGGAACTCAGTGTGTAGACCAGCTGAGCTCAGACTTAGAGATCTGCCTGAGTGTGCCTCCCAAGTGCATCAAGGGTGTGCACTGCCACATCCTGGCTGAGCTTTCTGTGTTTTAATGCTCAGGGTAGGTTCAAACGGCTTCTTTGTATATTTTTTATTAATTTGGAAAAAAATACATTTAGGTTTATAAAGGAGGACAACAAAAAAAAAAGTAGTAGTGCCTGTCCTGCCGTCCTAATTGCTTGAGATTTGCTTGTTCTACTGGAAGTAAATTAGTGGCGGTTTAATGTTTGTGTGTGGGGGTGGCTTAAATTATGTTTGTTTTTCCTTGATGGGCTAGAAGAAAACTATGTTGATGTAAGTAAATGACTCTACTACCTGACTTTATGAGCAGAGAGCATGGTCTGGTGGCCAATTAAATTTTTCTTTCACTCTTTGGGGCTTTTCTTTTTTCCTAGACACACCAATCCTATTGTAGAAAATGGACAGACTCATCCATGCCAAAAAGTCATCCAGGAAGTAAGTAATAATGGATGCTCTTTTCTTTGCCCTTTAAGGCTTTGAGGAAACACCGTCTCTGTTCATAGAGAATTTAAGTTGTTGGTGTGGTTTGATTTAGGTTTAGACTTGATAATAAAATGGTTGGGAAATGCACTTTTTGAAAGGCCAAAGAAGTAGAAATTCTAAGATGAACTCATTGTTAGTGGGCTTAATTGCTAGCAGTCCTCGCACAACCTTTTTGTCAAAGCTAATGGCTTTTTATTCACTCAAGGTAGTGTGAGGATGAAGAGGCATGGGATTTTTGTTTGTTAGATTCCTGCAGGAGTTGCTTCTCCCCTAGTGCTGTGTTGTCCCAGGGATTTAACTCAGGTCATAAGCTTTGGTAAAGTGCCTTTACTACTGTGCCGTCTTTACAGCCAGAGTCATGGTGTTTAGACTTTACATAAATACTAGATATCCTTAATTCTTCAGTATATCAGATAATGCTGTTTATAACCCCAGTCCTTTTATTTGTTTGTCTTCCACTTTGCTGGAGCTACCTTTAAATATTTTTTCCTCTGTAACTCCATTTTTATCCTCGCTAAGGAAACCTGAAATTTAGGAAAATGTATATCTGATTTTTATAAAGTTAGAGTTGGTGTCTTATCCTGAACAATCACTGTGTTTCTCTTTTTCTTTCTTTCAAACATGTATTTATTATTCTTTGCATGTTTACTTAGCACCTACTGGATGCCAAAGAATAGGTCAGGACTCTCTAGAGGAACAGAAGCAATAAAAAAATATACATATTTATAATTATGCATATATTCACTTTAGACACATACAGATACACACATACAAGAACTTGTTAGACTACTTTACACAATATAGTTGAAATAATAACAGTTGTTGGCATCTGATAAGCTGAAAAGCCAGTAGTTGCTCAGTTCATGAGGCTGTGTGCCTCAGATGTCCCAGTCTGCTGTGAAAAGTTCCTAAAATGCCACTGGCCTAAGTCCACAATGGGTGTCTGAAAATGCTTAGAAGGCCATATGATCAAAAATGGAATGATTTTTCTTCTGTGTCCTTGTCTATCTGATGTGTTAGGAGATGTTGCCTCTCACATTTAGTGTGGTTTTCCCATTGCATCAAGTTGACAGGTCACTGTGTTTCTTTTAAGAAGCAATTGGGTCCTAGTAATGTGTAATTTATGAACCTGATATATATATGCACACTGCTGAATCAGGCTGTGAGTACTACTGTAAGGAAAGTCTTATCCAAATCCAACAGGTGTAATAATGTATACTGTAATCCCAGTAACTCAGGAAGCTGATGCAGGAAGATCACAGGTTTGAGGCCAGCCTGGGCCACATAGTGAGCTGAAGGCCAGTCTGGGCTATGATATAAGATTATCTCTAATAATATTTATTTAATTTACACCAAATCAGATGTTACCAGTGTAGGATTATTTTCTCAACTGCTAGTTGATATGCTTTCTTTCTCATACTCTAACTTTTGATTTAGATATGGCCAGTTTTGTCTGAGACGTTAAATAAGCACCGAGCTGACAACCGGATTGTAGAGCGCTGTTGCAGATGCCTACGCTTTGCTGTTCGTTGTGTAGGCAAAGGGTCTGCAGCCTTACTACAGCCACTAGTCACACAGGTAAGTGTTCTGTGACAGGGACAGGCTGTGTAAGAACTATTCTTTCAGGCCAAAAGCTTTGCTAATGAAATGAAGGCCTTTTGATTGACTAGAAAGGAAAATACACTTTAAATATATAAGTAGTGAAGTGGGTATGTTATCTATAGAGAAACAGCTTGGATGGCAGTACTCTGAATAGACTAGCTAAAGTCATGTGATGAGAACAACTCATGTTCAGCCTTTAAGTGTCAGTGGTAAACATTTTTATATTAATATCTTTGAGGGAAATGAAACAAATCAAGCTTTGCTGGTCCAAAGAGATTTTATTCTATCTTGACATATTTTGCTGTTCACACGAGTCTCTTTTATTTCTCAAAAATAAATTTCTCTTCTTTCCCCCAAAGTGTGTAGTATATATGCATGTGTGTGTGTAACTGTACATAGTTAACAAAGAGTGTCTTCCTCAGTTGATCTGTACTTTTATTATTGAGGTATGGGCTCTTCCCCGAACCTGGAGATTCTAGCTATTCTAGCTAGCTAGCTTGCTCTAGGGTTACCCTGTCTCTGCCTCCCAAGTATTGGAATTACAGGTGGCCACTACACTTTCCCAACTTTTACATATGTTCTATATCGAAGATTGGCAAGTAATTGTGATGGTGTTATTTGCTGAAGTAATAACATTTACACCTATATGAAGCAGTTAGCCTTAGATGATTAAGTCATCTGTGTTGTTGTTAACCTGCCATTGTCAGTACAGCACATCTGAACATTGTGGGAGTTTGGCAGGCATTTTTGTGCTACACTGCCAAATTAGAGTTAGAATATTGACTAGACTAAGCCAGTGAGACCTACACTGGCTTACTGTGTGTCCCTTAATGGAAAAAAAAGAAAAGAAGGCTGGACATGGTGGCACAGACCTTTAATCCTAGACACTAAGGCTGTTTTGGAAATGCTACCCTGTGCTCTAAATTGCTTGTAGTTTGACGTATTTGACAGTTCTTTCAACATTGTCTTCAGAAGGAAACCAGTTAAAGGCACGAAAGAAGTCTTTAAAAAGAAAACTTGAAAATTATGAAATAGATCCTTGTTATACCGTGGTAGTTATACCTGTGTTACTAGGGTGTTACTACTTTGCCCTTAAGAGAAGAGCCCCATCTGAATTTCTTCTTGGAGATAGATTCTTGATACCTCATATGCTTTCTGAAGGGTGAAGGATGGAGTTCACTGGCTAATTTCTTCTCGCAGATGGTGAGTGTGTACCGTATACATCAGCACTCCTGTTTCCTGTACCTTGGCAGTATCCTTGTGGATGAGTATGGCATGGAAGAAGGCTGTCGGCAGGGATTATTAGATATGCTCCAGGTATGTTTTTCTTGGAGAGAATATGTCAGCTGAAAACCTTCCCTGTGTCTTCTTTATTCCTATCCCAACTATAGCATGTTGGTTTTCGAATATCAGGGAGATAGACACTTGGTAATTGTTTTTCTGTTTTCTATTTATTTATTTTAGACAGGGCCTCACTATGTGCCCTGTAATTCACTATGTAGACCAGGCTGTTCTCAAATTCACATAGATATGCCTGGCTTTTTAATTTCTTACTGCATTTGTTGGGGTGTGGAGTACACATACCACCACAGAGTGTGGAAGTCAGAGGACAACTTGTGGGAGTTGTTTCTTTCATCATTTGAGTCTAGAAGATCAAATGCAGATATCAGGTTTGATGACTAGACCACATGTAGTACATATATAAAGTGTCTTTACTAATCCTTGGGCTGGAGAGATGGCTCAATGGAGAAGAGCACTTGCTGTTCTTACAGAGGATCCGAGTTCAGTTGCCAGCACCCACATGGTGGCTTACAGCCATCCATAGGTCTGACCTCCAAAGACATCAGGCATGCAGATGGTGTACATACATAATATGCAGGCAAAACACTCTTACACATAAAACAAATCCTTAAATTTTTCTTTAAATATCTAATTCTGTGTCAAGTATGGTATCTCCTGACTGCAGCAGGCATTTTGTGAGTTGAAAGTCAATCTGAGCTACATAACAAAATCTTCTCAAAAAACAAAAAGCTAAAGAGAAGGCTCATTGGTAAAAGTACTTTACTCAAAAACATAGGAACTGGAATCCAAATTCTCAGAACTCAAGTAATAAAAGCATTAGCACACATCTTTAATTCCTACCAGATGTAGTAATGCAAACATCTGCGATCTCATTGATCCGGTGGGATTTGAAGCTCTCAGATCAAGATGGTCCATGCAGCAGAAAAAGAGACCCCATCTCAAACAAGGTGGAAGATGAGGATCCACACCTAGGGTTGTCATCTGACCTCCACATCGTATACACACAAACAGGTTTTTTTTAATTTCATGAAATTCAGATATGATGGCTCATGGCTATAGTCTCATTATTCAGGAAGCTGAATCAAGGGTATTACTACTCCAGTTTCAGGATCTTTGTGACATCATCTTCTAAAATAAATAGATTTTTAAGGGGGAGATGGAACACGATCAGTTGGTCTGTCAGTGACTCAGTCTGTTCACTATCATTAACTGAAATCTATACTTTCATCCCTTTCTGAATTGTGGTATGTGTGTGTGTGAGTGTGTTGTATGTGTGGTTTACACATCAGTGTGCACGTGTGTGTGTATGCATTTGGAGACCAGAGTAGAGCATCAAGTGTCTTTTTCTCCTGTTTTCTGCCTGTTCCCTTGAGACAGGGTCCCTCCCTGAACCAGAAGCTCACTTTCCCCCAAGGCTGGCTAGTAAGCTCTTAAGGTCTGCCTGTCTGTGTCCCTCGGTGCTGAGGTTACAGGCATGTACAGCCACACCTGGCTTTTTATGCAGGTAATGGAGACCCAAACTCAGTTCCTCATGCTTACATAGCAAGTGTTCTTCCCCACTGAGTTGTCTTTTTCTACAGTCCCTGATATGTGTACCATTTTTGTTCCTTTTCTTTTGTTGTAAATATAAACTTGTTCTTTGAACCCGGCAAGAGCTCTCTTCCTAATGTACTCATCACAATCTTGTCATTTCCTGTGTGCTTCTTCTACTCAGTATTTGCTATGATGTTTGGCAAGTCTGAGTATTGTGACATTTATGTAAAAGCCTTTGTTTTAAAATGATTGTTCTAGGCGCTATGCATTCCCACCTTTCAACTCCTAGAACAGCAGAATGGCCTCCAAAATCACCCTGACACTGTGGATGACCTATTCAGGCTAGCCACCCGGTAAGTTCTTCTGAAGAATGAGACTATGTTCATTGCTCCTCCCTTGTCACTGCTTGGTTTTGCCATCTGGCATTTTATTTTATTTTTTCCCTATAAAATGAGGTCATTGGGAAAAGTAGATTAATGACTCATAACCTCTTTGTGAGCTGAAGGAACGTGCACAAGATAAAAATATACTTGGATAGGCTAGAAATGTGTCTTGATGGAGAGACATTGCTGTGATGAGACACTGTGAAAAAGCAACTTGGGGAGAAAAGGGTTTATTTCACTGACAGTTCGTATAACAGCTTATCAGCAAAAGCAGTGAGGGCAGCAACTCAGGCAGGGCAGGGACTTGGAGGCAGGAGCTGATGCAGAGGAATGCTTACTGGCTTGCTCAGCCTTCTTATAGAAGTCAAGACTATTAGGCAAGGGGTGACCTCGCCCTCAGTAGGCTGGGCCCTCCCACATCAATCACTGATTAAGAAAATGTTTTACAGGCTTGACAACAGCCTGAACTTAAGGGGTTATTTTTTTAGTTGAGACTCCCTCCTCCAATGACTGTAGCTTGTGTCAAGTTGACATAAAACTAGCCAACACACCCAGATAATTCCCAGTACTGTTACTGTCCACGATGCTGTCATTATTTCACTTCACTCTTAAGTACTTGGAGAAGCTGAGCATCCTTCATATAGTCATATCTTAGAACCAATGATTCCTGGGTTTGTTGTTGCTGTTGTTTGTTTAAAGACAGGGTCCCCCTGTGTGTCCTTGACTGGCCTGAAAGCTCACTATGTAGACCAGGCTGACTGAGATCTGCCTGCTAGAATTAAATATGTATACCACCATGCCCAACTTGCTCAGACTGTCTTAATTATTTTTCCCCTTACAAGCAGCTTAAGGAAGAAAGGGTTTATTTACTTACAGTTTGATGTGATAGTCTGTCATGGTGGGGGAGTTGCCACAGTAAGAACTTGAAGCAGCTGGTCTCATTGTACCCTCATCAAACAGCAGAAAGCGGTGAATGCTTGTGCTCAGCTGCCTTTCTCCTTTTTATGCCGCCCAAGATCACAACCCAAAAAATGGTGCCACCACAGTGACTGGATGTTCCTACCTCAGTTAACCTAATGATGGCAATCCCCATAGGACTGCCCAGAATCCTGTCTCTCTGCTGATTATAATCTCATTGAATTGAAACTGAGATTAACCATTTCACTGGTTCATCCCCCCCCCTTTAAATAAGAGTCTTAAAAGAATATGTTCACAGCAAAATTCAATGAAAAGGCCGGGCATTGGTGGCGCACGCCTTTAATCCCAGCACTTGGGAGTCAGAGGCAGGCGGATCTCTGAGTTCTAGGCCAGCCTGGTCTACAAAGTGAGTCCAGGACAGCCAGGGTTACACAGAGAAACCTTGTCTCAAAAAACAAAACCAAAAAACAAAGCAGTGGAAAGTATGGTTCTCTGTCCCTTTTGTTTCCCTCACATGCACTTCCCTTTTCATCAGCATTCTCCTCCAGAGTGGCCCATTTTAAAAATTTCATTCTCCCACATTTATGTATTATTGAAACCAAAGTCTAGAGCGGACATTAGGATTCACTCTTGACATGCGTTCTGGGCTTTACCATTACAATAAAATAAAAGTCTTCTGTGCTCTCTTTAACCCTCTATAATTCCTAGCTAGCAGCCAGTGGTGGTTGTCCTTTATCTTGGCTGCTTTTGTAGTCTAATCTTGTTGGTAATGTGTGACTTCTCTTCACATACTAGATTTATTCAGCGTAGCCCTGTTACCTTACTGAGAAGCCAAGTAGTCATCCCGATCTTACAGTGGGCCATTGCCTCTACCACCTTGGACCACCGAGATGCCAATTGTAGTGTCATGAGGTTCCTGCGAGACCTCATCCACACAGGAGTAGCAAATGATGTGAGTACAAACACCCTTTTCTACTTCCTATCTCTCTTTCTTGTTGGTCTTCTTGGTGTGTTTTAGTTGACCTATGATCAGTCTCTGATCATCAAGTTGCTGACTTTTAGAACTCAGGTGTCTGTGTTAAGTGTTGTAGGCTGTACAAAACAGTCTAAAGGGGCTGGAGAGATGGCTCTGCGGTTAAGAGCACTGACTGTTCTTCCAAAGGACCCAGGTTCTAATCCCAGCACCCACATAGCAGTAGTTCACAGCTGTCTTTAATCGCCAGGCGTGGTGGTGCACGCCTTTAATCCCAGCATTTGGGAGGCAGAGGCAGGCGGATCTCTGCGAGTTCAAGGCCAGCCTGGTCTACAAAGTGAGTCCAGGACAGCCAGGGCTATTACACAGAGAAACCCTGTCTCAAAAAAAACAACAACCAAAAGCAGTCTAAAACAATCCTTGCTCCTAGTTACATCTTTGTGTTTTCTTACAGCATGAAGAAGATTTTGAATTGCGTAAGGAACTGATTGGACAGGTGATGAACCAACTTGGACAGCAGCTTGTAAGCCAGTTGCTCCACACGTGCTGCTTTTGTCTCCCCCCCTATACCCTACCAGATGTGGCTGAAGTGCTCTGGGAGATCATGCAGGTTGACAGACCGGTAAGGTTCTTTCATAAGGTAACTATTCTCATAGTCTCCAAACCTAATAAACTCTGGTTCCTTGTAACTGGCACTAAGTTTGAACCAACTGTACTGTGTATGTTCTTGGAACCAAATTTAGGCATATTGCTAAGCTCAATTTGAAAGTAAAGGGGCCCATAGAAAGCTAGTAATTCATTACTGAGTTCCTGAAAGTATATTCTTTTTTTTTTTTTTTGGTTTTTCGAGACAGGGTTTCTCTGTTTAACAGCTCTGGCTGTCCTGGAATCGCTTTGTAGACCAGGCTGGACTTGAACTTGCAAAGATCCGCCTGCCTCTGCCTCCCAAGTGCTGGGATTAAAGGCGTGCGCCACCACCGCCCGGCTCTGAAAGTATATTTTGTCACTACAGTGATGTTTGTGACGTTTATCATCAGAAGTAAATACTAAGCTTTGGATTCCTTTTGTCTGATCTATGAGAAATCTATTCATTTGTGAGAGATACCTATATATAAGTTATACCCAGCTACAGATTATTGCAGAAGTGTATAGTCACTCTAGACTCTATACTGGACAACATTAGTCCATGGTGATTAACCAGAGCATTTGTAGGGATACAAGTATTAAGAGTAAACATGACACGTACACCTGGATTGAGTTCCCCCTTTGAATCTATTTCACCAGGTCCTTTTTCCAGTTAAATATTAAAAAAAAAAAAATAGAGTGGAGGGGCTGTTCATACATGCTGAGGATATGGTGTATTACTTGTCTGTACCCCTCACCTTGAAGTTTTCTAAGGCTGTCTGATAATACCCAGATTATTTCAACCTCATGCTCAATGGAGTAACAGATACTTCAGTCGGATGACCCTCACTTCCTTCAAGTAATTTCAGTACTCACCACATAGTCTGCATGTTATTTTATATACTATATAAAAACGTTAAGATTTATTTGTGTTTTATGGATGTATGTGAATACCTGCATGTATGTATGTGGGTATGTTTGAATTTCTGCATGTATGTATGTTAACAACGCATGTTCCTGATACCTGCATGAGCCTGAAGAGGTCTTTGATTCTCTTGGAACTGGGCTGCCAGGTGAATGCCGGGAACCAAAGCATAGTCTCTGCAAGAGGAGCAAGTGCTCCTAACCAGTCATTCATCGCTCCAGCTATGGGTCGGAACTTTGAGCATAGTGATACAGTATAATAGCTTGCAAATTATTTATAATTTTTGATATTAATAACACAGGCCATTTAGGAAAATATACAGTAGGACCTAAAATGAACTGTCTTCCAGAACCAATAAATAAATAGATAATAAAAATATATAACAGAAAGGCAGATGGATCTCTTGAGTTCGAGGCCAGCCTAGACTACAGAGCTAGTTCCAGGACACCCAGGGCTATACAGAGAAACCCTATCTCAAAAACCAAAACAACAACAAAAATATATAATAGTACTTATAATTCCCATTGTTACTTGTTCAGTGCATATGTTCAGAAGCAGTTATTACTAGGAAACTGAATGAATATGACTTCTGGGAAGGATGACTAAATAAAAATCTTGATTCTATTTAAAGTCATATTACATGTATATTAGTTCATATATGTATGTATGCTTTCTGACAGGGTTCTGTATCATCTGACCCAGAAATCACATATCCTTGACTCTTTTCCCAAGAAATAATAGCACAAGTATAAAAGGTGTGTGTATGTGTTAATGAAGTATTTTGTGTGACCACTACCAATGTAATAATTATTTAAAGGAACTGTTAAAATGCATAGTTTAAACAAGTCAAATTTAATTAACTATGTAGTTTTAGCATGTTCCTAATGATCACGATTTATATGAGTAGCAAAAAGTATGTATAGAGATATCTAGAGTAGGAGATCCATTTAGACCATGGCGCCATTATGGAGACTTGAGAGTCAGAGGCAGGAGGGCCATTTCAGTTTTAAGACAGGCCTATTTATATAGTGAGTTTTAGGGCAGCCAAGGGTTTATGTTTAGACCATGTCATGGAAACAAAAAAGAGAGAGAGAAAGACAGTGTGACTATGGAGAGAGGGTATACATATGTGTGTCTGTGTATGTCTTCTTGATGTTTAATTTTTTATTTTTCTTAAGACAGTATCTGACTATATAGTCTAGGCTAGTCTGGAATTTCCTATGTAACACAAGCTGGCCAGAAATTCTCAGTCTTCCAGAATCTACCTCCCAAATGCTGGAATTAACACATGCCTGGCTTTGACTTGCTATTTAAACCACACATTGTGGGCTGGTGAGATGGCTCAGCAGTTAAGAGCACTGGCTGGTCTTTCAGAGGGCCTTGGTTTGATTCCCAGCACGCACATGGTGGCTCGTCTATAATTCCAGTTCCAGGGGATCTGACCTCCAAGGACACTGTACTCATGTGGTACACAGACATATATGTAGTCAAAAAAAATCCCATCCATACAATAAAAAAAAGCCATATATTGTGGGACACTCATTATCAATATTTCTAATTATAGCTTGCGTGTCTGTAACATCCACAAGTGTCTTTCAGTTCTTCATCATTTGATTTGATCTTTTCTGAGCTTCTTCCTGTCTTCTCATAGTTAGACTGCAAGAATATGTTAGCAGTGTCTTTCTTACTGTACATTTTATCCTTACTCTCTCTGATATCCAGATGTTTACTTCGAATTGCTTTTGTTCTTTAAGCTCGAGAGTTTTCCGGCACCCAATAATTTTTAAAAATAATATGTTAATGGTAGGAACAGATCAAGGGTCTCATCTAGAAGAGACTTCACTTGCAAGTTATAACTGTCCTCTGCCTCTCTGAAGAGAAGCTATGCCTACATTTGCAGAGTTCATCAACCCAGAGTGTTTAAAGGCCTACGATAGTATTTTGTAATCTTATTTGGTCTGACTAAAGGGAACTCCTTTGGGGTTGGTTAGTATCTGTAGGGTCCTGGGTAAGTAATGCTTTCTGTATCATCTGACCCAGAAATCACACATCCTTGACTCTTTTCCCAAAAAATAATAGTACAAGTATAAAAGGTGTGTGTGTGTATGTGTTAATGAAGAAGTGTTTTTAAAACTCTTATCCAATTTCTCTATACAGACTTTCTGTCGGTGGCTAGAGAATTCCTTGAAAGGTTTGCCAAAGGAGACAACAGTAGGAGCTGTCACAGTGACACATAAACAACTTACAGATTTCCACAAGCAAGTTACTAGGTGAGTGCTGCTGGGGCCTTGTGAAAGGAAGGTAGTGCCTGGGTTATATAAAGAGTGTATCTGCTTTGATTTGCATTCTACCAGTTGGCATAGAAAGTCAATATGTAGCAACATCACCATGCTGTATATGTTTGTCACTTGCACATATAACTAATTAACCCTAAGGAGATCTATCTTTGCTGTTCACGTTCTTAGTTCTCATAATATTTAATATTTAGGGGGTGAAGAACACAGATCCATGAACGAACAAGGTGGCATTTTGTCTATAAAACATTAAGAGTGATGTAACTGCATTTAATCAGACCAAACCTAAAAACACTATAATTTTTTTGAAATTTAAAGTTTTAATATTATGCAAATGAAATGTTTCTGAGATGCACTGACTCATGAGCTATTGACAGTTGCTTATTATAGCTTAGTTAAATGTCATGTTTATCAAACGTGAACATACAAACATCTTTAATAGTCACAAACTCTTCCTAGTTACTGTCTTACAGACATTAAACTGTCCTCATACCTTTTATTGCTCCTACTAGGAAATGAGTTTTTAATATTATAATCTCAAAAAATACAGTATTGTTTTCTAAATGTGACCCTGAATCAAAGTCTATATGAGACTTTATGGACTCTACATATTATTCATAAAAGCAACTTAGTTTGGATTTTGAAATCTTTCCCCATTGGTGGAGCCTTTGGAATGTTGTCTCAATATTAAGCATGGACTTGTATTCATACACTTGTGTGATGATATGTAAGCCAAAGAATGAGTGTTTTGGCAAGTTTGCTAATTAATGCAGGGAGGGGGGACTTGTAATACAATAATTACTCATCAATAGAGGGTGGTTAAATAATTCTTTGTATGTCTGCACTGGTAAATAGTCACTAAAAAAAAAAAAAAAAGAAATACATGGGCTGGAGAGATGGCTCAGTGGTTAAGACCTTTGGCTGTTCTTCCGAAGGATCCAGGTTTCCATCCCAGACCAGATAGCAGCTGTCTGTAATTGCTGCGCATGGTGGCGCACGCCTTTAATCCCAGCACTTGGGAGGCAGAGGCAGGTGGATCTCTGTGAGTTCAAGGCCAACCTGGTTCACAAAGTGAGTCCAGGACAGCCAAGGATACACAGAGAAACCCTGTCTTGAAAAACCAAAAGAAAAAGAAAAGAAAAGAAATGTGCTAGATGAGAAAATTGTACAAATTAGGCATGATGACACATGCTTTGTTTTACTTTATTTTTGTCCATGATGAGGATCCAACATCATGTTGGAAGGACATAAAAGAACAATGCTGCTTGCCTCATGGTGCCCAGGAAGCAGAGGCAGACAGGAGAGGGTCAGGATAAGAGTCCAATGTGTACTTCAAAAGGCTGGGGAGATGGCTCAGTGTTTAAGAGCATTTGCTCTTGTAGAGCAAGTTCAAATCCTAGCTCCATCATAGGCAGCTCACAACCCAGCTGTAAATGTAGCTTTGGAGGATCTGGAAAGGAAGTTACAGTGTAGGAGCTTGAGGAGGCTGGGTGAGTGGTGCCGTGTTTCATTTGGAGTCGGGAAGCAGAAAGACACAATGCCAGTATTTAGCTGGTTCTCTTGTGTTCAGCCACCTTTAGGGCGGGCTTTCTCACTTCAGTTAGCCAAGCTTAGGAACTCCTTCACACACATGCCCAGAGATTTGTCTCAGGTGATTCTAGAGCCTGTCAAGTTGACATTAACATTAGCCCTTATGAATGTATATGCCCCATTTTATTTCTTTTTCTGTTAGTATACATTTAAGGTTGCTTCTCTTCTTGTCTACTGTGGATCATCCTATTAGAAATAACATTGCTGTTGTTGCACATAGCTCCTAAATAAAACATGGATGTATAAGCCCAGTGTGGTGGCACAACCTTTAATCCCAGCACTCACAAGTCAGAAACAGGAGGATCTCTGTGAGTTTGAAGCCAGCAAGTTGTCCTCTGGCCACCACATGTGTACTGTGCTGTGGTACACACACACACACACACACACCTACAGATAAATAAATCATTTAAAA